>QNGE01001802.1:0-43803 GCA_008508345.1 Paragonimus westermani | reverse complement strand
GTGTAGAGTTCAGACGGGCTATGGTCGATCAATTACGAACAACGCAACGAGTAGACGAGAAATATATTGTCGACACGTAAAATCGACGAGAGCGAGCGAAGAGCGAGATGAAACGTCAACACAACAAAACGTCACGCGAGCAGGCACCGGAGCAGAAACGTTCGAGTGCGCGGGTGGTCTGCCGGTAACCATACTCGTTCAAACAAACGTTTAGGCGCATACAAAATGTAGGGGAAGGGAGAGAGTACAAATGCTAACTGTTACTTCAACGCAGTTAGCCATAAACAAATAGGGTCGCTACACTCTTTCAGACGATTTAACCATAGGTTTCTACGGTGTTTAGTTGCTAACAGGATGGATGTGGCAGCTGTGTCAAACGAATTGAGTAGAAACATGCAGATACATATGCCTGCGCATGTGTTGGAAAATGATGCAAACATAACCTTTCACTTATTGCTAGATTAAAGAAGAAAATAATCAGAAGTGATGGAAAGCTTCCAATATTTTTCACGTGAATAGCAAAATGGGTTTTAGGGAAATGGCTATTTATAAACCAGTCTACACAGGCTTCCCTTGAAACTTCTGGCATTGCCCCCATGGACTCTGCGCTGGACCCTAATCCTAATTCCGAATGTTTGCCAACCGTTTGTCATTCAATATCGATGCGGGCCCTGCACAGACACAACGTTATTTTGCTATCTGGGTATCACATTCTGGATGTTAGCAAAGGAGGAAAGGAGGTGTTACTACATATATTGATTTCTTATGGATCATGTCCGTGCTAATCCATTAATACATAAATGTTTATACGAGTTGCTGACTTACTGAATACAACTCCACCCTCTCATGATTTCTGTTCAGCCGCGGCACGTATTATTTATTTATCTCCCAGTTATCCTATCAATGTAATTCTAAGTTCTGGTGATGGATTTGGAATCCCTCTTTCGGAAGGTCTCAACATGTCTTTAGTGCTGGATGCGGTTATCTTTCTTACTGTCACTGACCTGCACAACACCGTGATAATCAACACTCCTGTGGATGCACAACAACAGTGCTTGATCACAAAAGTTCCCGCCTACTTACCCAGGTCACTCTGATATGAAGCGCTCCTCCCGTGGTTTATAAATCTTCGGTCGTTATATAGGATAGAAAATGAGAGGTCGGTAATCTTCTCCCAACTATAATAAATTTAGGAATGAGACAATTCGAGTCTATTTTTTATTGCCTGTTTGTATACTCTACTTACTTGACCGCCTATCACACTTTTATCCCCGATCCTGCTATTGGAAATCAAACGTCGTTCATACAGATCGGTTTTCTAACCTATGCCTGAAATGAATTCGTAAGCAAAAGAGAGGATTGTACAGAAAAATATTATTGATCAATAAAAAGCAACTCCGAATCAATTAGATGTGGATCAAATCGTTTAATATTGACGCAAACCTACGCAATACTCGATGGCAAAAGTTGTCGCAAGATTCTGTGGAACATACTAATGCTTACTGGATTGATGTGTTTCCAGTAGAAGTCTGCTGTTGGGTTCGGATAGCTAAATCTTAATTTCAACAGGATTGCAAAGAGCTCCTTCTCGTATCATCTGTTTTCTTTTTTTCGTTAATCCACCTGGCACCATTGAGTGCTCGGCTATTTATGAAAAACTTTTCCGGTTGGTACTAGCCACACGAAGAGAGTGGACGACTTATCAGTCATTTTGAAGAGTTGTTTTGTGCTTCTGCACCAAAATCTGCACAACACAAGCTTTCAAGTCAAACCCTAAAATGGAAACACCTATATTTCGTTAAATTTCATGCAAACATGTAACCTTAAAAGTTTTAGGGAACCTAATTTTCGCTCGAATCGAAACGCAGTTGGTTATCAAGGGCTAATCAATCAAGTATCTGACGCCCACGGTCAGATTTTAGTACGCTTGCTTGTTTAGTATATTCCAGTTTGTCAGCGTTTGACGAGAAACGAAGGGCTGTCTGAGTATTCTTCCCAGAGAATAAGTGATGATCTGCTGAAATCTACTGTGCTAGGCGGTTGACAGAGTGTGGAAGTTTTAAGTTGTGTTGAAATTATCAGATGGCAGTTTGCCTTACTATACTCAGGCTGTAACCATTTCCATATTTTCAGCACACTTAACAACTTAAGTTAACTTCTTTTCTTCCGGTCCGCACTCCAGCAATTACGGTTAATTTGTTACATTCTGGTAATCGAGACGATAACCTGCACACTGTCGAACAGTTAACTTCACGTTGTGTAAGTCTCTTCACTTACTCCGTCTCTTATTCACATTCAACATTATCACCGGTTCCCTTGTGAGTTGCAGATTTCCGTTAGTCACTTTGGTTTGTGGTGCCAGTAATGGTTTTCTGTTGGTGACACAGAACCTTATTTTTGCAAGCTTAATTGAGTCTTGCTGGCATACTGGACCATACACATTCCCAGCTGGTTCAACAAACGGTTTCTGATCCAAGGAGAAGCTCACATCTGATCGAACTCGTCTCGATTTTTTTCTCCTTGGGATAGCCTCTGAACTGTTCCTAATAAACTTTCATCTTTCATGCTGACCCCGTTTTCAGTCCAAATACTGAATCGATTCAGACTACGTTTATCACACTGTTTAGCATGCATCATTCAACCTGTCGGTTTTGTACGGTAGATGTTTCCATCGGGAACCACACCTGGAGTTTGTCTTGTTTATTTTGGTTATTGTTGTTCTATTTCGTGCCATACTGGATTATTATATTCAGTACATTCTGCAGCTTTGATATCTAGACGGGTAGATTTACTGTTATCCGTCCGTTTCGCCAATCTCTCTTTGTTGTCTGCACTTGACTGTGAGACCTGGTCCTCTCCACTGCACGTTACCGGTTGAATCGGACCTCATACTCTATCAGCATTATCAGTCCGCTTGATATTGTCAATGGAGAAACTTCGCGTGTCTTACTCTGAACACACGACGTTCAAAATTCAGTCACCGCTTTTTGACACAACTGCTTTAAAGACCACAACAACTGCATAATTTTGTGATTGGCTTTTAACGGCTTCACTTCAAAAGTTTTCAAAAAGTCAGCTTTTTCCTTTGCATTTTCAGTTTAATTAACATTCGTGCAGTTCGTGGGCGGATTTTTGAGAGCAAATACACAGACAATGTGGTGCTAGGGATCACATCTCTCAGCGGTTTATTTACTCAGCCAACTAAACCAAACAACAAAGCGATCACAGTCTGACACGTAATTTTACAAAACACATCCTTGGTATAGAAGAGAATCACTCCGATGTACTTTACAAGGCATGGTATTGTCTTCATACATATAATGATTTTTCTGTTAATCTTTCAGAGACCACATCAAATTAATGCACGAAAATATCACACTGTGTTACCAAGATTTTCATCAAAGTTGTGAAATCGTCATTTTTTCTTACACTTCAAATCTGTCTCTTATTTCCGTTATTTAATCAGTCAATCTTCCGGTGCACATATGCCCCATAACCTAAATACGTTGTTTATCGGTCGTTTTCTCTTTAATCTCTAGCAAACGATTTTACAGCTTATGCTAGAATCTTGAAAAAAAGAGCTAACACTTTGTGGTTGTATGTGTCGTAAACGACTGGTTTATTTTGGTATTCCTCATCAATTTACGATAAAAGAAATGTTTGCGCTAGAAGTCTAACTGACCATACTTGACCAATTCTTTTTAACTTTTCCGGCTTTATTAATGAATCTTTCGTCAGATCCTGGTTAAGACGTTTATTTGCATGTAACTGATCTTCTTTCGGTTCAGTTTTTCCTTATTCGGGCCATATGCAAAAACCCGGCCTTCCCATTTTTGACTCAACCATGACATTGGATCAGAAATCCCATTCAAGTGATAACAATTGTAATCGTTTCAAATATACCTATTGATACAGTAAGGATAGAGACATACAGGCAAACACGTTTTCGATAATTCATATTCAGGCCGGTACAGTTATATGGGAAGCTAATGGGGTTAGATCGAGATATCGTTCGGACGTATTAGAGAGGAACTACGTCACTGGTCAATCAATTGGCGACGGCCTGAATGATCCATTCCGCCATGCCGGTCCATTCTCTATAATAGGTTTGACCGATATATCGATCAAACCCTATTAACTCATCATACAATTGTACCGGCCTCAAGGTGAAATACCGGTAACAATTGTATCCATTCACCAACCATTTTCATGGAGTTCACGAATACTTTTGTTTTGTAACTCAGGCTCACCTGGTTACTTTTCTTTCGTTGGAATAATGAGGACAGGCGAAAGCTAGGGGTCCAACTTTCGGGTGACTAATGCATATTACTGATTTGAACTGATGTGATGAACTATCACCCTTTGGCGTAAGATATCCCCATATCGATGGTTTTGATCTTAAAGGCATAACCATGTCAGTCGAAGTGGCAGAGCATCCTTCAGCACAAAAGCCGGTCTTTTGTGGGATGGTTTAGGGAGGCGTTCCGAGACCGCTGCATTTCCCCCGGTAGATAAGTTTTGTACGTGGTGCTATCGAACATGGAAAATAATTTTGGTTCGGGAATTGTGCTAAAATGGGCTCCACATTCCACTCAGGTACGTCACTTTCTATGCAAACCATCATTCATGCCTCTTTTCATCGGAGTCTGTTTTCGAAACATTACTGCTGTTATTTCTAGAAAATAAGTCCAATACAGTCACTTTTGACGGAAAAATACACGATGTCTTTACCTCAGTAGGTCACCAAAGTATAAAGGCCCGTACATCCAGTGAAAATCTGAGGTCAAGTTGCTGATCTACTCTTAATTTATTCCGACAAATTTTTCCTTAAGATAGTCAGAATCGGAAGATAACTGGCCACATTAAAAATATATGTACCTTGCACTACTGAATCCTGACAAAATGCCTATTCGACCTAAACTTGAGTATTTCACACTCATTTAAAGCCACCTACACGAGTTTTTCAGGCTTGTTCCAGTACATTTTCAACATCCATTATCCAACAGATTAACGTTATTCATCAAATATTTTGGATGTTACTGGAACTCACTGATTAATCTGGCTACGGTGACTGAAATTGATCCAGTCGCCTCTGCATAATTTGACGTATTCCGGTGCTCTTGTCACCGTGTTCGCTGTTCGCTCACAACACAACACCTCAAATAACCTCGGAAATACTGCACCAACTCGATTGGCCTTGAAAGATTAGAAGCAGGCTCATAAAATTCCCTCATGATGATACAGTTCCGTTCTTCGAGCAATAATTATCAATGAATTAGAGTTGGAAATTACTTTCATCTTTCAACATAGGGCTCACACGCAGTTTTCTTGTCCTATCACACAGAGTCTACTTTCGAACTCATCCTTCCTTCCGGTGCACTTTCTAAATTTGGTCTGAAAAACGATCAGACTTCCGTTGTAAATGAAACTTCATTCCGTTTGAAATCTTGTAAACTAAATTACCTTCTAACCTGCATTATCAGCATGTTAAAAGATAGCCGGTAAGCAGCATTTGCATTCCTGACATATAGTTACATTTACTGAAAGTGTGTAATTTGTTAAACTTCTAGACGATTCCTTAACTTATTGGCGTAAGAGTGTGGTAGCAAAACCGCACGAAATTTAGGCAGATTAGCAAAACACCATAAAACCAGCAGTGCATCTACTTATAAATCAATTTTTGTTGTATCTTACGAGATGGCTTCCAAAATGAAAAGTGTTATGACACGGTGGTCAACGGGAACGAGAAATGGCTAGCGCGCGAATAGAAGGATTACGGACACGTAGCACAGAGCTTCACGATACCCAAAAACCCCAGAAGAACATAGAATACCTCAAATTCTAGTCGAGAATGTATTTGCTGTCAAACCACAGGTGATATGACAAGCCAGAGTCTACCTATGCATAGTTTTTGGAAGACCCCACTTGAAATAACACGCTAAAATAGAAATGGACCATTCGGAGACGAAGGGGAAACGTGCGTCAGAATTAAGTTTTAATCGATTACAACGCAAAAAAATAAAATTCAAATTTATAAATTAATTTTCAAAGATATCTAAAAAATTAAACGGTTTTTGGGAAAAGGTTGACTTTCCCAACAAAAAGAACCCTGAAGTTTCCCCTTTTGAAACTCCTTCATGTATTAAAAACTACTCCAACTTTCATATGTTTATGTATGTGCGGAAATGCTCAGTTTTTTCGTAGTGTTGTTATACATAATCCACTGAGGTTATTCATCTCTACTCTCCAGTTATTGTGGTTTGACAAACAGGTTAACGCGATAGGCTATAGTTGTGATGTTTGCGCACACCGCCCTTTTTCTTGTTTGTGCTTCTGAATGTATCACACATGGGAGCAAGTTATTTGCAAACTGAACCGAGATGCCGCTGTAAGTTTTCATATGTCACAAAAAACCACATCTTTAATGCCTGGGATCGACCCCAACGATCTTAAGCTTACTCACGCTAACCGGAGGCATAAGTAGTTGACGGCATCCCAGAAGTCTCCTTGGAGAACACGCTATGTGCATACGGACATTACTGTGTAGTACTTTGAACTTTGGCTTACTCAGTAGGAACGTCTCACGACAGCTTCTTCTGGTTATATCATTTATATATATATATCATTATATATATCATTTGGTTGCATGTGTAAAAACATGTTTATTTGTTTTTCTATTTGCGTAACCTGCCAGCGTTAGTTACGCTGCTTGTTCTTGAGCACATCTTGGTCTAAAGTTTAGCGCGATGAATTATATTCGAAATACTTACGCAACACGAGAAGGATATATATCCACCCTTTCTAAGAGAAAAACATGGAACAAAGAAAGAGTCTCAGTGGGATAACAAACGGCGGTGTGTATTAAAAAAACATTAAGGTTATTATAATCCAGAACAAGTGAGTGTTTTCCAAATTCACTGCACCAAATTGAACCTTGTTTGTGTGTTATCTACTGTCGGGTATATGAGCAGTAACCCAACTAATGCAATACTGTTAGAAAGTTGACAGATGTTCCCAAATAGAATCAGATATCGAATGACGTGACTTACTGAGGGGTACATTGTTCAAAATACGTGATATCCAGAAGAAAAATGATGATAAGGAATATGTACGTCTTTTATAGTGTTGGAACTTCAGGAACTAGTGTGGCGTGTTACGTTGTTAATGCACGCAGAATGTACTCAACTGAGAAGAGGAACGGACTTTGAAGAGAACGGGAAATATCTTCCAGGAGAGCGCATCAAGGGTTGTGTTGACCAGGCAACAGAGTGAATACAAGACAATAAAACTGCCAAACAGTACTAACTAGTAAAGAAGAAAAAATTTGCGCCATACATTACATACACGAAATGACAAAATCATACAGACATTATGACATGACGAACGAGTTGAGGAAACAAAACTACCGAATTTGAAATACGCGTTGCAGTCAATAATGATCCGATGGTAAGAATGAGCTGTATACAAAATACCACATTTACTATTTAGGACGGAAGGAAATGTTGAAAATTACAACGAACTGCACAGAAACCAGTATCACAACACACAGTATGCGGTTGGCTGAATGTTGATGCCGACGTGCAGTAGCACCTCGATCAAGTGATATCATATGATCAGATTTCTGTCTGTGCAGTAACCCGTGTTGAATTTCATTTGCAAATTGCTCAACAAGTCAGTTAACGGTGAACAGTTTGTTCTTGGTAATATCATTAGCAGATAGCTTGTATTTTTACGCCAACCACACAACGTAGTAAGCCTCAGTGGGTATGCAATCCAATTCACGGTTATTTGTTGGTCTCTGTTGACGCAAATGTTTTATGATTCTTTTATAGCTGTTATCGATTTAACTCCGTTTGCCTACCACAAAGTTTGGTTAACACATTTTTTGGTGAACTGAAAAGGTCGATGTACACAGCTAATAAGCACACTCCAGCCTGACTGTCACAGTCAGTATAAGTGCCAGCAAAAAGATTTGCATTTAGGTTTTTGAAGCAATGAGGTTGATATCAAGGCAGTTAGTTAGTGACCAGCTGTTTAACACTTAAGGTGCTTGTAGATAAGACTTATGAACACCTTTATTTCCCAGAAAACTCGGTTGTTTTTACTGTCTGCTGGTAACCCAGCTCTCAACTATGACACTTGTGTATTCCCATGACCAACTTCATGAAGGCACTGGGTAAACAAACGTCTTAGTTGGAGTACCTTGGTGACAGTGCATAATGGTAGTTCCAGTGTTTTCGTATTAGTAGGATTATTAGTCTCTAGGGGGTGGCAACTAAGTGTGGAGTGGCCTGAAACAAATAAATATTAAGTTCTCGTAACATTTCCTCAAAAAATGGGAGAATTTTTTTCGAAGTGTTCAGTATGTTCGTGAGTAGCTGAGCCGTTTGGCGAATAGAATATGTGAACACTATTCAGCACGCTTTCTGTCGATGGTTGGAGTTCGCTGACTTGATAAAAAATGACCACAGCAAGGTTTGCACTGAAAATTTTGGTCATCATTCAGAATACCACGTTCCTCTTAAATTTTTTCGCAAGATCCAATAGGGAACGAATCAAAAGTTGATCGACAGAAGACCAACGAACAATAAATTCTTAAGTTAGGTAGAGAAAAGAAAGATAGTTCACTTCGATGAGTAGTAGGAGGACTTGACTCTTCACATAAATTGGACATCACTCACAACTGATCATAGCCGCCACATTCAGATAGACTTTCCAGTCGACCTCTTTCGAAAAGAAGCACTACACCCGAGTTTTGCTCTTATTAGAGCTCGTCAGTAGTACCTATCCTTGCCACGGCCGGGACCACAAATTCAGCCACGCTTTCAGGAAGCAATCGTATTGGCCAGTGTGCAACCGGCCTCAAATTAGACACGACCGAATCATCATATGTGAACATTCAACCACATTCGTTTGTGTTCAATGCAGTGGTTACCCGATCGCCACCAGAGAAGATACAGCAACTGTCCTGTTAACTCCAATCGATAACCCTTCGACCAGGACTTCCTTCCAAGTTAAAATCGTGGATCTCTTTAACGTGTAGAAAGATACTTTTGTTACCAAATGTGGTTGAAAATTCACATATGGCGATTCAGCCTTGTCTAACGTGAGGTCAGTGGCGCAATGGTCAACATGGTTGCCTGATAAAAGCGTAGCCGGAATCCTAGTTCCGGTTGTGGCAAGGGTATTTGATTTTCCTTCTCTCTGAGACAAACAATGTCAAGGTAAGATGGATAATCACCTATGTGGAGGAATTAGCAGACTTTAACTCTTCGAAAACCGGGTTGCTCACTAGAAGCGCATTCTTGTTTGTTTCAAGTGAACAAGTATACCCAGCCAAAGAGCCTAACTAACTGTTGCTTAAGTAAGTATGAATTCGTTTTGTGTAAAACACTCGGCATTCGAATGAAATGAGATGAGGACACTTCCTGCAGTCTCCTTGGGCACTTGCGTAAAACAAGCAGTTTTTACACATATCTATTTGCGTAAAAATAAGATTAGATCGACACAAAAGTGAATGGGTACGATGTTGAGGATTTACAGTCAGAGTCGATCGAATTAACACACAAAAGTTTGTTTTCGTATGCCCAAGAAAGCTTCAAAGATTGTTAAATGCTTTTGATTTACGTCACGGTGTAATAAGAGTAGGAAATAAATAGGCCCACCAGATGACAAGTCACCTAGATATGTGTCACACCTGTTAATGTCATGTAGCGCCATTATCCATCAGCAAAGCTACCGCCACGCCTCAACGAATTTTTCAACCACTTGGACAATATGTTGTAATGTTTGTTGATAAAGAATCTCATCAGTTCTCTTATTTTGTGTCAGTGCAAGTGAAAAAGTGATTAGTGGACAATGCCAGATGCACAGTGGTCAAATGAACAACGGTTGTCAATACTCTTGTTTCCCACGAGTTCGGTGAAAACTTCGCCAGAGTGTCGCAGTCTGTTGATTTTTCCAGGAAAATAGCCGTGGGACATTCTCTCGGGTGCTAAGTGCGCACTCGGCATGAATGGTTCCCGTTCACCTGGATGTTAGTAGGCTTCTGCAGATATTCGTTGGTGAGAAGCTTATTTGTTCATAACTCATCATCTGGAGCTAAGGTATCAGCAGAACTACTTTATTGAGGCTCAAAGTGAAAAATGTTAGCGAATCTCCATTTTTGGATAATCGCATCAAAAGTGTGGGACGTACTGACCACTTTAAATGGGTTTTTGATAAACAAAACGGCGATGATTTATCTGACTGTTATGAGAGTACAATCTGCAAAATGGTTAGACTGTTAAATTCCACTTGAGAAAAAACGGTTAAATAAAATTGTAAATATTTAACGACATAGAAGAACGCAATACGGTAAACATAATTAACATAATGCAAAATAACCCCAGCATGTCGTTAGTGAAACAGGATCAAATCGATCTTGTTCGAAAATAGTTTTTTATCACTCCAAGAAAAATGCCGGTAACTACTGAACCAATTGATGGACTCGTATCTAATCCATCAGGTAGACTGCACGTAAACCCTTCACATTCACGCTTTATATGAATAGAGAAATACGGTCTCTGGGGCATCGTAGATCAAGTTGGATTGAAATAATTCGTGGCAAAATTACATGACATTCCATGTAAAGTTCAGAAAATGTATATTTCAGTTTCAGTTCCCGATCGATTCTACCAAATGACGGAACTGAGTGGTACTGCCACCTAACTTCTCAGATCTGATTTTTGTGAGTCCTATGAGGCGATTAAAGTATTGTGCAGTCAGAACCACTACTGAACTCAGCGTCAGCTTATTAAGGTAGACTGACTGAGCGTGAAACATTCTGCACTACGATACCGTATGCCGTAGGACTATGCAGCAAGTTAAAATTATTGCTATATTACTGCAGCAGATATCTTGAAGCAGTTTTTTTAGAGCTGATAGTAATTATCGTGTTTGTACTGAACTGGAGACTCAGGGAGATTTTTAGGCAGCACTTAAAAAGCAGCTGGTGCCTCAGAAAATTTGTGATCACAAATATGAGTGGGTTAATTATCCATACAACAATCACTGCGATCATCGTAGTCCAAATTAAGTTCTGAGACATTTAATGATGAGGTTGCCCCTTATTCAGACTTGCAGAATTCCTTGTCCGAGTCGGAACAGTTTCTTTCCATCTTTCCATTAACTGAACTCAGAACTGAAACAGAATTTTCATTACCGCTCCCCAATCTCTTAGTGCCAAATAACACAACGTTTGATAAATATATCTGCAATGCACGGAACTGTCAGCTGAAATGAGTTTTTGGCACATAATGGTGCATATTGGTTCTCGGGAAATGCTGTTTGAACAGCTCAGATGGACTTTCTCTTTTTGTCATTTAAGTTGCATTCTTACATCATAACGAAATTTAGAACAACCTTTATCAGACTGAGCAAAAGTGCATGCGTTTCAAGGTTGTGAGCACATTCCAAGGTGGGCACGAATGAATAAGCCGCTCCGCTTTGTAGGCGATATCTGAGTCTTCTCAGCAATGTCGTCAACTCAGGTTACCTGACCAGTCTTCCACCTTTTTTGTGACGGAATTATCACTGCTGTCGGTATTAAACGCACAAGAAGGTTTCCTGGCGAAACCCTTCAATGATGTATTAATCATGAGTTTATTGCATGATACAGTCGTGAAACACAACCCTCATCAAGGCTTGTGAAATACAAGTTTTATTAAGGCAAACTACTAGTCCATCAGTATGCCGCAGTAATCCACATGTGTTTATCATCAGTAACCACGAGACAGTCATCGCAAATTCACCTTGTGTGGTTCAAAAGGTGTTTGTTGTGTATAGAGTTGACGCAACCACATAGTTGTAAAATCGAGTCAAATAGGTGCTTGTGGAAACAAATCACAGCCAAGAAACAGCGAGTGCATGCCATTGAGCTTTAGCCTATTCACCTTTCGGTAGAATGAAGACTGTCGAAATACCTGAGCAGTAGCACAGTGATTGCGCCTGTGTTGGACACGACCCTGATAACTATAAAGAGAAGCTCGGAAAAGAATGGCCAAAATATTACACTGGTGATAGCACTTCTGACAGAAGACGCGATTTGATCTCCCGAGTCTCCTTTCACCCAAACATTTTCGAGGATGTATTCAGAGGGGTTTTTGCCTTTCGGAACAATTCAAAACCAGACAGAAGTTATGCTGGACGAGACCTGCGGTGAACGCCATCCGTCCTCTGTATTTGAAAAGAGGAATGTTGTTAGAAATAAAATTACCCGGAATTCAGTTTGAAACCCAGGCGTAGCTATCCAATACCCAAGACACAAAACCCTGTAACACAAAATGGCGCTTGCAGGAGCTGACTACATCACTGCCAGTACGGTCTCCCCAAAAACAGCAGTCTGTCTTTATAATTGGTTTCAGTAGCATCGAGTGTTATAAAGTAATCCTGATGAACTAAAACTCCCAAAAGATTGACAGTAGTCTTGTTTATCACACCTCGGAAAACTGCCGGAAGGTACCTAATCCAAATGGCTCAAACCTGAAAGGTCTCAGAGAGGGGTTTAATACAGTTAGCGAACTGGGCGCAGTGACAACAAGAAGCTGCGGATGAGCAGGTTTAGAAGGTTTCAGAAAGTAAGCTGAACTACAATAAACGAAGGTTTTCGATCGGTTCTGCTGTAATACAGTGTCTTCACAACAAGCGCGTGCTTAAATAATGCGCTAATCAAAACACACACTGTCATACCCCTTCATTCACGATACCATTGGAGTAGCCCATTTGCAATGTCTCAAATAAATCAGCGTCCTTTCTGGAATCAGCTTACACAGCGTAGTGCGGAAAGATTGAAGGAAAGCTACACTTCATGGAAGTTGATATGGTGGATGCGTCAAGGTTGACTAGTCCAACTTGAACACAACCAAGGGCATGAGAATACCTAAAATCAGTTCGCTAGCTCTGGTCTTTGAAAACTGAGCCGACAGCTGGGAATTAAATTTCGTATTTCTCTTGCACACACGAGGCAAAAACAAAAAAGTCGACAATTATGATTGATGAACTGTGCAGTTGTGGCTAACCTTTTATAATCGTCAGGACTAGGGAAAGTCTGTCTAGTAATACTTGTGACAGAAATATCTATGAACGTCTTGACAACGGGCGGTTTAGTTTCCTTCCTGGACTCAAGTATAACAAACTATTCAGAAATACCTATGCCAACAGTGAAGAAATAACCAAGCACATAGTAGTAAGTGACAGTGTTAACTGAAGCCTACACGTAACAGAATTAACAGCAGAAGCTGGAAGAAGACATGTCAGGAAACAGCACTTCTAATTACTCTCACCAAAAGACCCGGACTGGTTTTGTGCAAATTCAGATGATGTTCGAAGGGATTTTATTGGGCGCAAGAGGGCCAGCGTTGCTGTTTGTCTGCTGGACACTACACGACCACCAAGAAACCCAAAGTGATGACTGTTCCTGTTTTCCTAAAGCAAGACAACTGTCTTGGCGTTGTCACAATTAAGAAGAGGGTCAACATAATCGAGAGGAATTAGGTGGCTTCTTATGTGCGGAAATTCCAGTAGGATATTTGTAACAACTACTCGATTTGAAAAAAGACGGAAGAAATTACAAATAATAATGTTGCGTGCGCGTTTTTTGAAGTTCAATAAATGAAACTGAAACCAACAGGCACACAGAGACCTAGAAAGAAGGGTTCAACAGAAACCCAGAAGTAGGTACCTCACTAGGACCGATATTATCCACGGACAATTCAGCACGGCACAGACTTACATGTTGGTTAATTAACATCCTCAAACTTGATCGTGGATTGTTATTCCCCAGATGTGTTCGTAGCTCCTTCGAGTTGACAGAAATTTTAGAGAATACTTCAGTGATTCCACAGATGAATTGTTTTCGACGTTGATTCTTCAGTTATCAATTGTGCGGATGCGCGAAGCTGTTGACGCTTCCTGACAGCTTATTTCCAGTCGAAATGTATGCTCATATATTTCACTAGATCAATTAAAAGCGTCGTTTTTGCTTGCACTTAAAACATACCGTGTTGATTCGGTCTCAGGTTTGGACGAATTGAATGTGTAGCTATGGGTAGCTCCAATGGGCCCTATATGGGCAGAAGCACTTTCGAGACTGCTGGAAAAACAACTTCATGTAAAGATTTCCGGGACCGGGCTCCATAATCGTTGAGCAGATGACATTTTAATTTTTGCCGATGGATAATCCTTTACTCTGGTCTACAACAGTTTCGAATGCATCCACCCAAACCTCATAGTACCTTATGGAGTGGGAGTGAGCAGCTGTTTGCCATTCTTAGACATCTTTAACACTAGATGTCAGAATGAAAAGTTCACGGAGATCGACACTTCACAAGGCACTAACATAGCGGGCAATTTTTTTTGCAGTTATTCAACATGGTACATATTGCTCACAAACAGAGATTAATAACACCATTATTTCTCACAGCCAAAATACCATGTGCTGCAAATCGACAGGAGGAAAAAGAAGGGTTTATTAAAAAACGCCGGTGGATAACGGTTATCCAGAAACGTTCTTGAATACTTCTAGTAAGGATAAATAAAAAGGTGGCAAGCTGCAGTTTCTAGAAAAAGTGAATATTTCTGTCGCTTCAATTCAAGGTTGACCGGTTGACCAGTAATATTAAACAAACACTGACATCTGCTTTGCAACGCACCTATCCAGCTGCCGAACTGCGCGACCTACTAGTTACTAGCAGTTTGGTCCTCCATACTGACGCTGCACATTCAGCCGATCAATCTGTCCACACGTAGTTTATAAGTTCAGTCGTAGCTGCAATGACTTCTACATATTAGAAACACGAAGTTCTCTTTAACCAGATCATCAAAGAAAATAACTGCAGGATGCAAGCAACAAACACAATTCCGTTGAGGGATACTTGCGATCAACAGCACATTTCAACTTTCCAATTACATCGGCAATATTTTAGTCTCCTATGTAGGGAAGGTTGACAAAACCTGTTTCTTCGGTGTTGATTTTGGCTGGGAGGTTTACCCAAACACAGCTAAGAGTACTTTCTCAGAGCTTAAAATACTAACTTCTGCCAAAGAAAGTTAACCACTTAGCGAGTAAAGTTTAGGTTGGAAACCTACACGATCAGCCGAAGAAGTTGCCTTCCAATTCGCCAGAAATTACAGGATAGTTTCTTTCTAAAATGTTCGATGTTTCTTATCAGGTTATATTGTCACCCATTCGTCAGCACTGTTGTCTACTCTCTGAGCATTACGAGATCATCAGAAAACCCAGGCAGATGCAGGACTTGGTATTTCTGAAGCTGGACAGAGACTGGCATTACAACCTTGAATAAAGCTGATAATATGAAAAAGGCGCATCTTCCTGGATGATGATGATGATAGGCAGATTAAAATTGGCCGTACACCAGTTGAAATTTTAGTAGAGAAACAAATATCAAAGAAGCTGCAAAGTCTTTTAATGCGTGGATATTTACTTGAACAGGTGTATGAACAGTTGAAACCGATTTAGACCCGTAAACCAAAACTGAGAAGGTTACCCAAATTACAAAAATCGGTGTTCCTTTGAGGCCCTTCCTTGCCGTGGATTTCTTTGAGCTTTGCGATATTATGGAAAATATTTTGGTGAGTTATTCACAAACTATGTACTCAACTGACGCTGACTAACTATTCACAAGCGTTCTGTTACATGGGGCAGTTCACTATTTATGTAACTTGATTTTAATTCACATTATTTTTTCATCTGTCCCTGTTGAACACTTTTGGGAAGTAATTCTTGTGTGTACGGAGAACATTCAATTTGCGTCAGATGGATGTACTTATAAGCAAGTTGATGTAGCAGTGGGCAGTCCGCTGGGCGAAACATTGGCTGATATTTTTCTTGGCGTGACAAAAGCTGAACTATCGGATTGTAATGGCCGTTCTTTGCCCCACAGGCGGTATGGCGATAACATCCTAAAATTACCCACTCTTGATCACTTCATAAGTCTCCTAAGCCGACTTATTTCTATTCGTCGAAATCTCCTTGTCATCCATAGAAAAGAGTTAGACAAATCACTACTACTTTTAGATATCCTTGTTTCTAGGCGCGTGGATGGTATATTTTGCCTGTCTGTTTATCGTAAAGCCACATGTTGAAGGCAGTATCTAGAACTTTCTTTATTTTCTCCCGTAGCTCAAAAACGTAGTTTAGTGCGAACGTTTTCCCAGCGGGCAAGGAATTTGTGAACGATCGACCGTTTAAATTCCGAAGAAAATATCTCGAGCAGTGATCTGCTTGCAAACATGTCTGATCAAATTTTTTGGAATCCATGGCGGGAACCATTGGCTACTTCCCAACCACGGTCAGAGCCGAAGGAGAAGGATTTTATCAACCGTCTGTGCACGGGAGACCAAACTATTACCGATGTAAGTCAAAAGCTGAAATCTGTCGTTGATCGCACGTATCCCGCAGCGGAACTGCGTTTGTTGCTTTACATCCACAGGATCTCTTCACTGCCCCGACTGTTCTTCCTAAAAAAATTCAGCCTCTCATATCACCTACCGGTACATTTGCAGCTGCGGTGACTCATGCATCGGAAGAGGGGACTGAAACTTGCGGCAGAGGAAGGCTGAGCACATCCCCAAGTTGCTAGTGTAAACAGTGACTCAACAGGCGTCACTATGCCAACACTCGAACAGAAGTCCGGCATCTTCGATCACGAAACACGTAATCGTAACACGCCATGTGGCTGACCCGGTCACTTCGTTCATGGTCCTACTGCGCAGTCACAACCCTAAGGCGATGACGTTCTCCGATGCATTACTAATCAAGTGTCACACTCCGGTCCTCTGTTGGCCAAAGATGCTGACGCAATCAATTTCGTCGGCGTGACAGTGGCCCCCTGATTACACCCACGTGATGTTAGTTCATTTCATTATTTTTTCACTATGCGCTCAACCTATGTAACCGAGTGTTTTACGCAATCGACTGTTGGAATTACACGAAATGCCTGCATCTCGCAACGTATGTCGTCCTGACGTCGAAATAGGTAGAACGGTTTGGTGCTTGTATCAACGTGTGCTTGGGTACGTGCCTAGATGTCCGCCGGTTGTAACTTCGAAAAACGACCTGCCGAATGTGAAAAGTTTTGAGGAACCCAGCTTCATCGATTGCTAAACACACCTTTGAAACCGGAGACCTGAATGACCCTGTTAAGTGATCCAAGATACTGTTATGTAATCGTAAGCCGAGACTGATGAGGACTAGTGAAGTAATACGGATCAGATATCGACTGGTTCCATGTGGTCGAAATGTGCTGATGCAGTCAATCTCCTTACCATCGAATCGATTACACTGTTAGCACGGGAAAGTTAAAACTTAGGGCTGGTTCTTTCATCTGTTATTACCGTGTGCAGTTTGCATAGAATTTGCTGGTTTTGCATCAGCGATTGATGGGAGTGAGTAAAGTTGTTAACATCTCATCACATGTTTTCCTTGACTTAAGTATGTGTATAATGAGTACTCGGCGTTTTAAAACAAGTAGCTCTTGCAGCAAGATTAATAGATTGAGTGTCTGATGAGACCTTGATCTTCCAAAGAAATATGGACTAATCTTCGGACCGCGGCAGATGACTTGAATGTAGTTTATCATATCACAGGGCAAAGTGTTATGGGCGATTAAATAGATAACTATATGACAAGATGATTTACAAGTAGTCCAGTGTTGGACAGGGTTTTCAGGTAGATTATGTTGTTCAAATGATGAATTTCTTTGGCTTAACTTTCTCAACTGCAGCTGTTAACGCAGTATCAAATTTTTAGCACTGTGAGAATTAGGTAGCAAAGTTATTTTCCTTCTCCGCAGGTTTAATCTGGGGAAATCGCTTACAGTAGATTCATTCTGATTGGAAGGGTGACACATTTATTATCGACAGCTTTTGCTGAAGATCAGGATACTGATTTCGAAAATCAATCGATCACTTGACGGTTGGTCACCTAAGTTACATCGTGGAACTGAAGGTGAAAATAAAATACTTCTAACTTTCTTTCCCAATTATGTGTCAGATGTGCTCCTTAAGCTACCCTGACTTTCACTGACTGCGCTTGCTTGAGAAGCGGAACTATCACGTGAGTGTATGAAATTGAGCCAAAGCAATCAGGATATAACAAATTTTAATAAAACCGTAAACATCCTTACTAATGACTACGAAAAGTTTGAAGCTTTCTTCTATTATTCCGTTTATTTACATGTGAAACAAAAAATTACCAGACGCCCAGAATGGACGATGGTATTTTGTTGATGCGCTGAATCAACTCCTCTTGGTGCCGACTGGGCAGTTTTGGCACGAACCCCGACAGGTTGAGCGTTCGGCAACTCCAGATAAGGCTAACCACTTTATTTGGCTTCAACTTACGGATTACTTTGGGGCGGGAAAATGAAAATACCAGCATCGCCTATGCGCCGGCATCTACCAGTACACAGAGTAGGCGAGCGGACTACATCTGTCCAGACTGTATTTAGATATGTAGATCGAAAGCTGGTTTGTCGGCACATGCTTGTATGCTTCAACGCAGAGATGATGCGGAACAGAAAGTCTTTTCTAATCTTTGACCGTGACAACTGTGACCCCAGCTTTCCAACCGAAGTTGATCTCAGTTAATACAGAGGACATAGGCATCTCGCCGAACACAAACGCGAGAAGCTTAAGTGAATGAAAACCGCCGGATCAAACTGGTCTTTGCAAGAACCATATTTTCTTATCGTACTTGTTGACGAGCTGGCTCCGTCCCGCTTCAATCAACGCGAACATCAACATCGCCTTCTCTCCAATTTCCCCAGTCGTACTCTGGAGACTATCTGGGGGAACTTATACAATGTGAAGAATACTACACCCACTGTCACTCCAACTACCGCCACGCAGAAAACGTCGGACATTCAGTCCCAAGTTGCTGAGCAACCTGAGAAGTTTTCCCATTTGGTCCAGACAGTAATAACTCAACTCGAGTCCGACAGCTGGGCTCCCTTAAACACCGATGAATTACTAACAGTTGCCTGCGGTTTTAGACAGGCATTTCTATATTGGTACAGGCAAGGCTACTGCTAAACACGCACGCTTCACGGGCTTTCCCATATACCTGGTCACTGGATGACGTGCTGGTTTTGCTGCGGGAACCAACATGACCGGGAAGCGGATACAGAGAGCTAACTACGCTGCAATTCAGAGCCTTCAACACTAGCGAAAGAGGTGCTACTTTTGTAGTCTTTTCTGAGAGCCAAAGAACTGTTTGTAAAAAACCGCGGCCTCCCAGGGTATTTTCAACACATCTGCACACCGATCAACGACTGCATCGCATGCTACTGCCTTCAGACTGGTCTTTGGTCGGCCCGGTCACTGGAAGAATTTCACGCACCCTGAACTGTACAGAGAAACAGCCCCCCCACGTTTGGACAAATTGTTGCTTGAATATTTGAAGCGCATGAAGTCTAATGTCTTGATTGAACATTTCAACCTGTTCACGCCAGCTGAAGGTTATTTAATTCATCTAGGCTGCTTCCGCATCACACTTGTTCCAAAAGTGAATGATCCTTCCACTCCCAGAGAACTGAGACATATAGCCCTAGATTGAATGCTGGTACGTCGCTTTCACAAGATAATGGCTGATCGTCGGAATACGCCCCTGCAACTACCCATTACTCAGTTCGTTTACCCACCCCGTGATGGTTGCTCCGAGGTGACCTAACTACTAAATGCGCTGCTCCAGAAACCATGTCTTACATCTCCCAGCATGTTTGCGGCCTTTAGTAACGTGTTCAAGGCGTTTGATTCTATCTAGCAGGATTCGATCATTAGATCTGTCCAGGCTTTCAGTGCTCCTTCACATACAATACAGTACATCGTTAGTTCTTACCGAAACCCTTCTTCAACGCCCGAAGGTTCTGTTCTTCGGTTCTGGCGTGGTGCTCGCCAGGGTGACTAACTGCCGCCCCTGCTATTCATCATGGCGATGGGTGAGGTGCTGCTCTTAACTTGACCGGAGCTTGGCTACCTGTTCCATGATACAATTGCCAGCGGTTTCGCCCACAGCGACGACCTAATCCTTCTGGCCACGAATCCGACGCGATTTTCCGAGAAGCTTTCGACCGTCGTTGGTACTCTTAAGCTGTACGGAATAAAGGTCAACAGGCGAAAGATTAATTTCATGAAAGTCTGTGGTGATCATAAACACAACACAACTGTTACAACTAATGAGTCTTTTGATTTCAGCCTGGACACCATTTACTAACCAATTGCTGCTGACGTGGTGGCCTATCTCGATACCTTGTCCACCTGGGAAGGAAACCATTCGTCACTCACAAAGAAAGGCTTCCTACGGTGCTGGGTGGAATAACCAAGACGCCACTGAAGCTGTACCAATGCCTCTGTCCTCCGAGACAGTACCTGATCCTCAAGATGAAGTACGCACTAGATTTGGGCAGAGTTAGACAAAGCACGTCCAAAACCATGGACTGCATAATTCACCCATTTGTCTAGCGATGGCTGCGCGTTCCGGAAGACACACCAACCGGCTACGTCCACATCTCAGTTCCCTCAAGCGGTCTGGACTTTCAGGGTTTGCTAACGACTAATCCCACTTCGTGCGAATCTCAGGCGAAGCTGCTCTCTAGTAAATGTCCACTTTTAAGGAACGTGGTCAAAGACGATTAGTATGGCCCCATCATAAGGGACGTCAGTGTCGCGGTACGTGTTCATGGTGTGGTAGTGACGAACAAGGAGAACGAGGTCCATGCGACGTAAATGGACACGTTCTATTATACGGTAAATGACCACGACCTTCGGAAATTGTTCCGCTCTTCATTGTCCAGTCGTTGGCGGTTGGATCCAGACCACATTTTCTCCAGGGTCCTCATTCGAGATATCCAACCCCAATGCGGCTTTCTACAGACAAAGGTGATGGATTCTGGAGGTGACCAGTCAGTCCTCTGTCGTGACAACTTTGGTCAACTGGAAAGCCTCACTCACATTCTTCGATCGTGCCCAATCGCAGATGACGTGCGTTGTGCTCGGCATAACCGCGTGGCCAAGGACATGCCGCGAAGGTTACACAGTCTGGGCTGCACGGTCTTTGCGGATCTACGAGCGCCAATGACGAAGTCATTCATTTAGCTCAAACGTTATCGCGATTCCCGACGCCTCAGCTGTAGTACTGAACGTCAGTTTGGTGGACGAATACAGAATTTAGGTTACCGGGACTGAAAGATTGTGGATTACGGGACCGACTGTCATAGTGTCGCTAGTCGATCCCGCCTCCACACTGTGGACTTAAGCATGAACTTTACTTCAGGTTCACTTGTGATTATAACCTCCCGCGACATTACATTTTCTTCTCCGTGACCCTATTGTTCGATTGGAACTGCCTCCCTACACAGTTGCTGATTGTGCCTACTGAGTGTTCTAAACCCCTTATGCGGGAAAACTGGCGTTGACTGTTGAAACATTACGGGAGTTGTTTCACTGTGAAAGACATTTCGTTCGTCTCGAATCGTGAGTCTCGTCTGTGGTATTACCCGTCTGCTATGGATAACTTTGGATTTTAAAACTCCTCCTCTTATCTTAATCTCTTCTCTCTTTCCTCAGACATCTCACAAATAAGGTTCATTTGATGGCTAAAAAATCATTGGCATTTGTACTCTGGTGGAAGGACTTTCTAAGTGTTTTATTGTGTTAATCTATCAACACTCTACACGTGACAGATGGATTGCTTTGAATTTCCTTGTTTTTAAAGTTTGTTTCTGTTTAAATTTTGGTGTTACCCTTGCCTTACACTTGATTAAAGCGGGGTAATTTGCCCATTAACATAAGCGATAAACAATAGTATGGGTAGCAGTGGTAAGAATCACATATTTATTCAGGTGAGAGTTAGAGACAATTTTTACACAATAGTTTTAGCACGGCTGGTGAGCTTACAACAAGGCATTCTCGACAGAATTGTGCGTGGTGTGATGATACATGGAGTTACAACAGTAGCGCAGATTTCACTTGCGAGTTATGCCTACGCACAAAATTGTGGTCTCGCACCTAAACTTCGAGGCAGTAGGATCAAGAGGGATTCAACTAATTAACAAAAATATAAAACATTCTTAAGCAGTTGCGAATATGAATAGTGAAATCAGAAGACCGGTTTTGCAAGAATCTAATACCATTTCGTATGTTCTCGTCAGTTGCTACACGTAACAGCGGTGTACATAATATTTAAAAGAATTAAGTTCATACATCAAGTCAATGTACACACTAGGCTGTCATCGATCAAAACCATGACACACGGATGTTCAAGGTCAACGGCCTTTGCACACAGAAGTCCGGCTTGCTACGCGTGACTAGGAGCTCCGCGAGTGACTTAAGAATGACAGGCTTGCGATGACGCATCAACACACGGAAAGCGTTTCTCGGGCCGACCACGTGACCGGTCTCTAGCATGTGTCTGACGATCGAAGAGGCCGGCTTGCGTTGTTTGGTAGGGTCGCGTCGGGTCACATCATACATCAAGTTCTCTATATACTTGGGCACGTGGTCCTTAATTCTATGGCGCAGGGATCCGTCAGTTCTGCCAATGTAAACGTCACCGCAGCTACAGGTGGACTGGTAGATACAGCGTGAAGTGCCCAGCTCTGGCGTGTGCGTCTTAATGTGAGGAAGGGTGAGTGACTTCGTGCTACCGAGTAACCGCAGTGTAACTGCACTGTACATCCGTTTGATGACCTGCATCAATCGTAGCGTTAGAAACGACATCACCTTTGTACGGTAACTGCATGTACACCGGTTTCTTAGGGACAGACGTTTCTTGTGGGTTTGTTACTTTCGGCTTGCTATGAAAGTCAATGAATTCCAGTGGGTAACCGTTGGATACCAGGGTGTCACGAATAAATTTCAACTCGGTATCTGGTGTATCACCCGTACATATAGTTGGCGCTCTGTGAAATGGAGGACGAACCAACGAGCGTTTGCGTTGTATAGGGAGAAACTGTTGAAATTCGAGTATTGTCCTCCCTAGGAAGACTTACGATGTTTAGATCAACACACTAGGCCATCATCCGTCGCTTGATGCTGATGTTCAGGATGAAGAGAATCAATATCTAAAAACATAAGATCCTGTATACTTGATAATTGCGTAAATAAGAATTGGTGAAACATTTTATGGAGAGGATTTGTCGAAATCTAACCACCGCGGGTCATTTTTTCAGGAGGAATATCAATGCAACTACTAGCTCTCCTTCGACTAAAACATTTCTTAAACTCCACCGATATAAAAGGCTGGGCTCACCTAGCATCAGAATTCATTGAAGAGGCGAGACTGTCCATTCAGTGCGAAATGTCAACCAGGGCCGAAAGAAACCGATAACGATGTCAATCTAGTAAAATCAGTGAACACTGCATTCTTTTTCAGGTTTCATCGTCATTGTCTGTAGGAAGCCACTATTTCGTTTAAATACTACTGATTTCATTAAATCTGTAGCATTTTTTTCTAAGAAAAGCTGAATTCAACCAGCTATATGTATACATCACCACTGGATCTGCGCATATTTCAACGATACTCTCAGTAGGAGTTTGCCACCAGTTGAGTGTGCACTGAAAAACCTAAGACATCAGAGGCTTACACTTCTGTGGACACAAGCACTAAATGGACATTCAGTTATTCTTGCATATGCATCACGCTATCAGTCAAATTAAACTCCTGCAGTTGGAAGCGTAAAAATTGGACGAAGACAATAGGTTTCACAGAGCAACGAAATTTGGAAGTTACTGTTAAAGTGTTTCTTGAGTCACGACTGTAAGTCGCGCCATATTACAACACACTGCTTACGGCTTAAATTTTGTGAGGAATTCACAGAGTTTTGTGTCTGTCTGTAACAAACTATGACGTCCGTTTATCGGTCTCAAAATTAGCACGTTATACGTAGCTTAGACATGGTTTTTTGATCGCGTACGTCAAACCACACAGAAATCAATGCAGTGAAACTGTTTTTTTAAATCAGTGTTTTGTCATGTCTGACGGCCATGGTCCAGAAAACACTGCATTTGATAAAACACTGGATATATGAACATTCCCATTGATGATCGCTATCATACTGGTCACTTCAAATTTGCAAATTTCTCTGCGTTACTATCGTAAATCCGGCTGTTGCAAGGAAAGTAGCGATGACGAGATTGTTATAGAAAACGCAAGAACGATAACGCCGATGACAAATTTAGCAGGAGAGAGTGGCCAGAGCGAAGCAGTAATCTGTTATGAAGTTTAAAAATTGCGGATTGATTGCCGTTTGTTCGGTTACAATTATTACAAGTGTCTTATAGCAACATACCCTCAGATCTTGTTGCCAGTGCACTCAGAAACATTGAAGAACTTTTGTCTAAATTCCGGATGGCCGTAGACGAATTAACTGACGCTGATACAGGTAGACTTATTTGATCTTTTGTCGAATCAGCAGGATCACCGTTTCACCCTTTCAGACAATAAAGTAATGTCTAACTGAGTTTTTTGCAAGGATTTCTATACAGCTGGTCGATTAGCTTACGCGGAATGATACGTGGAAATTTACTCAACGTGTTAGCTACAAGTTTTCCTTGCAATATCTTTGGTAAACTTGGTGTCCTTTGCACATCACGCCCGACTTAAATCTAAAGTTACGATCTGTCATGAATTGCTGATGTCCCGCAGGTAAAGTACTTTTGGTACATTTGACTCAGTGTTGTTCGGCTTGCGCACAATCCTATCTCACTGAAAAGATTTATATCTTTCGTTGACTATCGGTTCAGTCGCAGCTGCGTAGCCTAGACGTTGGCAAAAACAAATCAGCACCGAAAAACAAAGAAAGCCTTCGTCCAAGTGACTAGTGGGCAACATCACTCAAAACTGATGGCAAATTATACGCGAACGGAGACGCAAAAGTTTCGGTTGCAATAAACACTATGAAAACAGATCGTTCGGTTCACCAGATCTATTCGATCAGCAGATTTCCGCGTAAACTTAACCAAAATCTGCCAAAGCTTTCCTGTGCAACGTCAACCAGTATGTGTATCAGTGTTCGATTCAGGCAGTTGATCTCTTTTGTCAGTGGAACACTTGATTCCGTTTTGTGAAACCTAGTGTTAACTGTCTTGTTTGTTGTTGTTTCTAGCACTTTATGAATATTTTAACGTTTTATGTTTGCGTTCAACAGAAAACACAGTTGCTGCCGAGTAGTGAGAGATTTTGGTTGGAATAAATTGAGCAGCATGCAAAACTGATTGGATGTGTGACAATCCCGTGGACTTTCCAATAATCTCTTTTCGAACGAAATTAACTTGATGGAAACTCACTGTTGTCGGAACTTATCAGTACTGCACATTTTGCTACTACCCAAAGTAAAACTCTGGTCCATCTTTAACCATGAGAAATTAGTTGAAAAAGTTGCGGTCAAATATTGATGGTCAGTGTAAGGCAAACAAAACTCTAAAATTTCATACAATAGCCAAAATACTGTTAACTAAGACTTGTGAGTTCAATCGCTTCCATTCGAATCGGACATGTTGGTCAGGGCGCTATCATGTTGAACGAACAAAACAATTAGTTTGCACCCCATTGAAGTAAGTGGATGAGGTGAACACCGTTCACCCTAGGTTGTGGTTGAGCATTTAAATAGGATGATTCGGTTATCTCGCGTATGAAGATAATCGTCTATTGCTCAACACTTTCCTTTTGTGTTTTCTGGACTCGGAACAAAAATTCCAGTTGGAGCAACGAAATACTTTATTTCAAAACTGAACAGATTAGGCCATCAGCTAGCCCACTTTGAAAAGAAACACTAAACTCGAGTTTCGCTCTTACTACAGTTCATCAGTAATGCATATCCTTGCCCCGATCACAGTTTGCATTTCTACCCATGTGCTTGTGAGATTTGTTTGTTAACCACAACGCTGATAACCTCACAATAGGCATGGCCGAATAATCAAGTATGACCGTTCAACCACAACTCTATTTGAATAGTTTCGAAGTGGACTAGCCGCTAGGCTTATCTGAATGCAGAGGCTGCGATCNATGAATAACCGGAAACAGACTGTTCGCCAAAATCACCTTTGTCTTCTATTTGAATAGTTTCGAAGTGGACTAGCCGCTAGGCTTATCTGAATGCAGAGGCTGCGATCATCTGTAAATGGTGTTCGATTATGAAATCTTGCAGATTTCCTAACCCCTAAGACTTATTCAAAACAAGCTCAGTTGGCCCAATGAAAACAGTAACTTCATACTAGCTGAGAAGTCCTAATCACGGGGTAATCGACTGGACGGAACAAAGTGATTTTGCTCATTCTCCTTTCACAATGTTCGAGCAACCTGAACACAGCTCACAAAAGGTTACTGGCGTTGTGGTTAACAAGCTAAACCCACAAGCACGAGGATAGGATTGCAAACTGTGGTCGGGAACAGGATGCACACAATGATAAGATCTAGTTAGAGCGAAACTCGAGTTTAGTGTTTCTTTTCAAAGTGGGCTAGCTGGTGGCCTTATTTGAACACGAAGACTGCGGTCAAGTATGGGTAGTGTTCACTTTTGAAATAATCCAAATCTCCAAACTTTCACTACTAACATACTTCATCGTCGTCCGCTCTTATGAAGAAAACTTACATCCAGCGTGGTTCCTTTCGAAAACTGAGCTAGCCAAACTTGTCTATCCTAATAAGAGACCTACAAACAAACGTGACGTCATTCATTTTAGAAATAATAGAATTCAACTTGAACTGGAACCCATCTGTGTCTGCCAATAATTATATTAATCAATTAATTCTCCCATTCTAGTCCACCAAAAGCCGAAACTAGACGCTTCAGTGTGAAACTCTGTACAATAAGGAAGAGAACAACTCAGAATGTAAAACGTACGGAACAACCGCTGATACATTTTTCGTCATGTTTTCATCAAACTTTTTATTCGATACCTAAAAACTGTTTTTCAGGTGCAAGCTAACTTTCAATTTCTTGAAAGTCTGTTAATGAGTTTAGAGATACACGTCTCCTTCAGTCATCTATTTCTATTTATTTCAGCCCTTTGGGTGCGTCTGGCGACTGACTTCTACATGGAACATGAAATTTAAGGTATACGTTTGTTTTATGTTGTTTTATGCTGGCCTAATTCGTACTCGTGGAAAATAATTCAAAACTATTGATCGTACGCACAAGTTTGATGCATACTGCAGTCTCGAGTGGATTTTGTATGAACCGATATCTTGACCTAGACAGATAAATTCACCCATCGATGTATTTGTAAGGATGGTGCAATGGCGAAGTATACGAGACATGGTGCGTTGTTAACGCCTACTCATTTCTTATTTTTTAGCATGGATCATTCGCTTGGTGTCTGATTGAATGTACTTGTTCAACGGTTATCAAAAAACGTTCGCTCAGCTGTACCTGATTATATAAATGAAAAACTGTTAACGGCTTACATAAAAAAGAAGTCTTTGAACACTGCATCATCACTATGGTAGTCAGATAGCTGACATCGAAGCATTAGACTAGTAGAGTAGACTTAGTCAGTTGCTTGAAATCTGTGAAGCAAACACAATCGACTTTTGCAACGCATACAAAACAGGACCTCACTAGTGGACCGAAGACCAACGGTATAGATTCAATCTAAAGTTGTTTCGCCTTCAACATACCAAATTTAGCCGTCTGAAATGAGGTCAACGTCAGAACTTTTTTTGGACACTTCAGAAATTTCGCTGTTTGGTTACATACGGTGTAAACTGAAATAATTACTTCTTATCGTGTTGCATTGTTTAGCTAGTTAGGAAAATTAAGGGTGGTCTACTCCTGTAATGTGGTGGTCCGTGCTTCTTGAGTTGTGCCGATAGCTACCCGATCCGATGTCTAGAACTGTACTAACTATCTTATTAACCACTTTTTACACCCACTACAGTGGGATCTATTTGTTTGAAGTTTCACGCACGGGGACGCCTATACAAAAGTATCTGAGAAGTAGGTAATATGAAGTTTCCTGTTAAAAAGTGATTCTCATCTCGAAAGTCATTACTTTCTTCAACGGTGCCCAAGCGTTCCGAGGTGAATTGACAGAGCTGATTAATACTGGTGAGAACAGGGTTAGACAGTGTCACAGAAAGTTTCCTACCTTATTAATATTTTCGCCATATTTCACCTATATTTGCAGCCTCTAGTGCATATGCGCATACACGTGCATAAATCGATTGAAAAAAAAAACAAGAATTAATTTGTTTTCACATGTGTAGATAAATTGACGTCCATCCCTTGAATTCACGTGAATATTCGGTAATGTTTCTAAAATTGCCTGTGTAGTCCCCAAGAGAAGGACTTCACTCTGTTGTTTCTAAACTACACTTATAACTTCAAATATGGTAGTTAAATCAATCAGTACTATGAACAATCTTAAATACCTTAAATTTAATTAACCTAAACAAGAATTCTCAAAGGGAGAAACTCATTCTTCATTACAACATGATGAACAGGATCATGAATTCACAACTCACAAACTCGTCTCTGCAAACCACAATTTGTATCACATGTGGACATTATCTGGAAACAATCGAACTTTTTGGGTACAGTGTCTGAGGTTATGCGATCGATGGATTTATACCTCTCGGATATAACATGTAACTTCGTAGATTTTCACTGGTAGACTGCTACCGTAGTCTGTGAAATGTTGGACCCATCTTGGCTGCAGTTCTCTCAGCCTATTTGAGAAACTGAACTCGGAGTTAATCAGTTAGACGATTTTAATTATATCAAGTTGAACATCATACAAATGATCGTAGCTGCCACATTCAGAGAGACACTCTAGCCAGCGTCTTCCGGAAAGAAGCCTTAGACCCGAGTTTCGCTGTCATTAGGACTCGTCAATAGTGCATATCCTTGCCACGGCCGGAACCAGAAATCCGGCCACGCTTCCATGAGGCAAACGTATTGACCACCGCGCCGCTGGCCTCACATTAGGCACGACGGATCATCATATGTGAACCCTCAACCACATTCATTTTTGTGTAATGCTGTGGTTACCAACAGTAACTCCCCTGTTGAGTCCAGTTGGTGACCCATTGACTAAGACTTCAAAGAGGAGTCGAAATCTCCGATCTCATCAAACCTGCTAGGCTACATCTCGCCTGTCTCGGAAGTCCTTATTGCGGGGTTACGGATTGGAGTTAACAGGACAGTTACTGTTTCCTTCCGAGACGATCCAGCAACCTGGTTACTGCTCAATAGCGAGAGTGGTTGAGTGCTTAGATTTGATAATTCGGTTCCATCAGACAGAGGTGGTCTGAGTAGGTGTCGAAACGGCTACCTTTCACTTTGCGAGACAATTCTTTTGTTCGCTTGGTCACCAATCCTATGGTCTACGATTGTTTGCTTCGTTTGTATAAGTCTGCTTTTGGGGATAGACGCTGAACAGCCTGCATTACGCTAAGTTTCTCTGGAGAACAAATAATGACACCGTAATACCGAAAATTAAACCGAGCTAATGTTAGCTAAGACGTGGAATCTGAAACCGACCTCAGAAAATCCGTACAATGATAAGGCTGTTGACAGCAGTCAAGGTTACTGTCGAAAGTTGGCTACATTCACACAGTCAATGCCGTTGAATTGATAATTTTCACCACAGCACCGGTTCCGAATATGTCATTTCAATCTTAATCAAATCTTATGTTAGTGTCAACGTTTCCAGACTGAATACTTTGACAAGACAAGACAGCATTTAAAGCTTTGAAGCCGCAGACTATCTCTACGTCTATGGCGTAATATGTGCTAAAGTGTCAACCTACAGGCGACCAGCCACACAGCGAGCAACACGGAGTACAGATCTGAACACAACAATTTGAAAGTGATCCCCGTTCAAGCACTCGTTTATTTAGATAAAACATTTGACCAATGCGGTTACTTAAAGCGATTACATCGAAGACACTTCTACTTATGCCCATGGGTAAGATATGTTGTTTATGCACCTTGAAAATACACTACTGCAAAAATTTGGAGCTCAGAAGTGAAACCCAATCAAGTTCACTTACAAATGGCCTAGTGAAATCAGCTAGCAGTTGTTTACACCATCAGTTGGCCCACATTTGTAGTTACTGTGAAACATATTGAAACAGTTTCGGGAAAACTTATAACTGGTTTCCTGCTGGGCAAAACAATGTATGAACAACTCTTTTGGCTTGAATAGAACATGCTATCTCCATCATTTGTTGACTGCGAGAACGAATGACTGTGTCATCCTTATTGCTTAGTTGCCATTTTAGATACCACATAGTTCATATATCCCAAGTGTTTGACCTTCCGATGGATACACTTGACATGTGTCTGATAACAGCTACAAAATATTCTCATCGTAAATGTTTAGAAATAATTAATCTTCAGTCGTCAGGCTGTTTCACATAAAGGATAGTTATCGTGTCCTAACCAAAAATGTATAAGATAATAACTGAACTTGGAAATGTCAAAAGCATTCGTTAAAAAACTTCCTTATAAAAAAATGCCTTAGAACAGAATTGGTGGTGCCAATCAGTTATTGAGGCCATTTGGAATTTGCGTGAGCTGCGCAGACTCCAGATTAGTTAATTTCCAACGACTAAATGCCATATATCTTCAGCACATCAAGGAATGAATCACATCAAAAAAGCAGCCACCAGAAGCTCAGCAACACTAATCTTACTTTTGTTTCAGATGTCCATTACCTTACACCAAGCTACTTGTGTTTCTGCTGTCAACTTAGATCTGTTCTGATGTTACAAACAAGTTACAAACAAGTTAATGTCAGATTTTTGCTCATTTTACTCTCTAGTATTTTTGCCTGTATGGCTTCCCCAATTTAGCATTAGATCTCCCAGTATTATATATCTGCTATATCTTGACTTTCTGTCAGATTCTCATTAAACTATGCTTTCATTGTTTATTCGTGCTGTAGAACCGATATTAGTCGCTTTGATTAGCTCCTACCTGTCGCTTTCAAATTTTGAATAAAACAGTAGATCACAGGGAGTTTTAGTCTGAGGTTGACTGATCTAATCACCTGCTTGTATCACTCGTTTCAGCTGCTTGGAATTATGTAAGCGAATGGAATAGATCCAGAGTAATTTAACCCAAAGGCCCGACAGAACCAAATTCAAAGGTATCGGGTTAATCGTTCCAATTTGGTTGTTCTAATCATTTGAAACTCAAAGTTTTATGGTGTTTGGGCAGTAAAACTTAGACGCTACCACTATCCTGTTAATGTACACAATCAGGTCCATTTCAGATCGCCATTATCTTGCAAACTTTGCTTACGACTGGACTGCACATACAGCGGCTGTATGTCGCTTGTGTATTTTCGGTGCTTCTTCTAATCCACGTCTTCACACTACATATCGTCTTCTCAGCAGCGGTTTCCAGCTTAACCTTACAACAGATACCTCGTGCATATTAGCTTTGTTACCCGTTCCACTAGAAGTTATGCCTAGAAAACTGTCTTATTTGCAGAAAGTTTGTTTCTCACACAGGAAGGATGTGTCAGTAGGTCGGCTGTTAATCAATATTTTGAACACTGAATAAAGAAGGATGGTCATGTGGTGCATCCATATTTCTCGCAGTCGGTCGACGAATAATGTCCGGTTAAATGCACTATGTGAATGTCAATCACCACAGACAGCCTGGACTCAAGTTAATATTTGCTGTGCGATCTCGAAGGTTCCTTTTTGATCTTCTGTAATGCAATTCGGGTTGTATTTCCTGAATCGCGCGCTGAGATCTTGTGTCTGGGGAATTGTTGGCTTGACAGATAGTTGTCAATTTTGGTACGAAATATGATGCTGATGAAGGGGGTAAGGGCTTTTGCACCACTCAGAATGCTGTCATTTGTGGGCTGAAATTGTACATAATAAATTTGGTCAGGTTTCCTCAGTTTCAGATCCGTATAACGTTGTTGCATGATAATTTCACCGCGGAAATGTATTCTTACATTCAAGGACGTGTGTGCACTGAGGAAGCCGAACTTATTAGTCTTTTCAACACAGTAGTACAGTTACCTCTACAACGTTCGTTCTAATACACCTCTTTCTAAAACGACGCAGCTAACTTTCGGATTAATTTGTTAATCCTGTAGCTTCACAATTTTACCATGCACCGCCGTCCTAAACAACGTTCAGAAGATTTGTCTATTCTAGAAATATCAGTGCTTTTAACAAGTAAGTTTCAAAGCAACCAGCGAGTTGTGCATATGTTTGAAATTCTGTTCAATGTACACTTTCTTGGATCGGTAGCAAGTCTGATTTAACCGTATGAAACATTTTGAATTCCAAGTTGTATTTGTTTACACATGTTATACTGCCCAAGTCAACAATCTTTTGTGATAGAACGGTATAACTGAGCTCAAACTGTACACTAAAACTATAAGTACATGTGCGTATGTCCATAGTTATATAGCAAATGCGTTCATTCAAAGTGTAAACGCAAATGCAACTTGCTTACAGCGGATACAACCATGATAAAACAGACAAACGGTGTTCAGAAAAACAGTCACAACTGAAATTCGACGCATATGTCTAAGTTCTATTTCAGCTAGATTTGGTGATGACTCAAACCACTGGGAAATCCTTTTTAAAATTCGTTTACTTTCCAGGTCAGCGATCATATGGCCCACAGAGACCATTTAAGCCAACTTGAGTTAATTTGAATAAAACTTTATTCCATGGTGCTATGCGGTAGACGAGACGACGCAGCCGTATAAATATTTTGCATTTACATGATAATCAAAATTCAGGGAAAAAGAATGGCCACATGGTTTGATGACTGAAGGTGGCGGAGTTACCACGGAGCAATCAGATGTATATCTTAAGAATGGGATTGTACAACAACTAACTGCTACCCCTGAATTGAAAGGGTTAACGTTTAGTAATGCAAATTAAATTATCATCGCTGTATACGCACGTCATTCCGGGTCAATATGCATTGCAGCGAGGGTAATACTGTTAACTCAAATTGTTTTCGAGCGTGATGTGATTCGCTCATGCACATACTTGATGATGTCTCACGGAATGCTGCACGTGTCCACTTGTTTTTCCAAATAATGTGCTTGAACGTTTGTGTACGGTCACTCCAATTGAAGGCTCAGTTAAGTTTTTTGTAGTTAGTTTCGCTCTAATGCTAGAACTCGTATTGCTGCTCTTTCGTTATGCACAGAATCACCTTCGAAGGTGACTGACTATACTTGTGCCCAGTGACCAAATAATTCTGCTGATGCGGTACTCACCAAAACTACTAGAAGCGTAACTATCCACAAACGACAAAGCGGTATCTCTTCAATTTAACTTCACTGTGGACCACTGAAGTAAAATAGTGAGCTCAAATATGGGCAGTTTCGTCAGATGGTGTACTTTAAAATAAAGACAAGTTATTTGAAGGATACCACGATGATTACATGACTTACAAACTGTGCTCCTGTTTAAAAATTTCTCTCGTAAGGCTATTTTGTCCCAGTTTGAACACTTAGCAATAGATGCATTGTTAAAATCAGCGTGCTGGCCAGTTTGTTGTAAGATGAACGTTAATGTGACTTATTTTTACACTTTCAATTTTTCCTCCAAACGTGAACTGTAAGAATAAGACACAAGTCCACAAGATTAAACAAAATAACCATCTTAATTTCGTCCTTTCCAATTATGGACATCGCCGGGCTGTCGTTCATATTGCTTTCATAATCGTTTTATGTCATTCATCACAGAGAAAAATTACCCACATTCAACTAGATTCACAATTTCTGGCATTGCAAAATTAACGTGTATCGCAACCTATCTGTACTGTGATAATTAAGGTTTACTAATGAACGTTAAACTAATAATGAGCAAGTGTTAAAATATAATGGGTGGTGAATATTTGAGTACGTTTATTCCTATGGATTAGGCACTAATCATGTTTGACAGCACCTACATCATCCAGATAAAACTGCCCAAAGAGGCTAGCCAGAAGGGCTATCTGAATGCAGTGGCACGTGCGTGTGGCGTGTGTTTGTGTATGTTATCAGGACAAACATCCACAGCGATCCTTGGCATTTCCCGGCGAATTCAGATCAGCTACTAACCAAGAGGGATAGTACCATTCACTCGAGGGTATTAACCAGGTATCCAAATAACTTTACCGATAATCTGTTTTTACTACAACCAGTAAGTTAAAGTAATGACATTTTATGGAATCTTCATGTATGTTCTAATCAATAAGATAATAGAAAGAACGTTCTAGAAATGGATTGGCTAGGATCCACTTTTGAGATGCAACACAAAGGGTAGATGAATTGAATTGCTTCTCAGTTCATCAGTTTCAGTCTTTAGCATTAGACCATTTGGAGAACTGTAGAAGGACGTGTAAATGTTATTAACTAACAAAGGCGGAAATCAGTCTTCGTATTGTAAATAGCGGTTCATTTCTCTAAACGTATATTCGCCTCCAATAGTTTGACCATGATATTTCCCTTACCAACTAAAAGGTAACTTCAAGTTGGTCCAATAATAAGTGAATTGTGAGTTTCCAATCATTAAAAAATCGGGAAGCTCGACTCAGATCACCTCAAGTATCCGAGATATCAAACGGAGTGTACTGTATTCACCAACATCAAGGTTTATGATTGAACTAATAGATCGACGGATCTATTGGAGCACAGTTTTATGGTTCGTCAAATTAACCCAATTTTAGAGTGTATGCCGAGATGTACAGGCAAAGTTTTCGCCCATTCTCGAAGCTACCGTATAGCTGCCGTCAGCAGACTAGTTTTTTGAGTGATTTTGCTGAACCCACGAGCAAGCTGAAAGCCAGCTTGATTGTGCAACAACCACAGACAGTTCACGCCTATCTGACAAGATATCTCTGGAAACAAGTGTACGCTCGTGAGTTTATTGTACATTGAACTGGCAGCGTAAACTAATGAAAATGAGCTTATTCCAACTTGACACAATCAACAGACTAACAAGCCAAGCATTCGTTAATTGCTGTGCCCGTGTATTTTAGTGCAGCTTTTATGATTGATCCATCAGTAATCTGTACTCGGATGAATTTAAGTTGATCAGTTCTGCACATTTACAGTTCCTCCTCTCACAGTAATTGGTGCACACCCTGTATATCGCTGGTTCAGTTGGGCAAATTGACCATGCAAATGTGTATCTATTGTGTATATGGTTTTTGAGCACACGAACAACGAATGACAGCTCAGTAGTAGAAATTTTCGTTAGAGCAAGAGTGTTGGCATTGTATACAAATGCGAAACAGATGATTGTGTAACAAATCGTTCAGTTTGTCGGAATCACTGATAACGACTTCGTCTCACTGTGCTACCCACATTACATCTAATTCTTTATAATATCGAACAGAAACGCCTGCCTGATTTAGATGCAGAAAAATTGTAGTTATTTAAAAAGACGTATTGTTAAAAAGCAAATTGACGGACTTGTTGCATTTGTAAAATAAAACCTGCTAAGATGCAGATTTCACCGTCATTTCGTACAGTGTTCAGAAGGTAAAACCTGGAACAGTTTTCTCTTTGTAAGCTTTGCTTCCGTCTGTCAAGGTCGTTAGGCTGTAACAATCAGCGGTGGTTTCGTCCCCCTGTTTCCCAAATCTATGGGTACATTCCTGTTAGGTTGTTCTAAGCGCTTGGTGCTGTGTGTGGCTGTCGAAGAAACACTTATACGAATCAGATGGTCTGAATTTCAGTCGTTCAGAGATTGCATGCAATATACTAAGTGCTTTTGCTTGCTACTTCAATTGCCACTGTCCTCAGATGTGCGTCGGTCTGGGTTTCGGCTTGATTATTAGAAAAGAGAATAAAATTTCGTTTGATATCTTTCCCAGTACTACAGGATGTGTGGTGGTACATCAATAGCCGTCGTATTTTACAAGAATTCCGTCCAAAATCCTTTCTGAATTAGGTCTTGAAGAAAAGAACACTACTTTCACATATTCCTTTAATAATGCCTGATTTATTTCGAACTTACCCGGCGTTTTTGATAGGAGATATGTTGAGACAGTTATATGACTTCTGATTTATAAAAGCACTCGAGTTAATCCATTTATCTGTGGTAATTTGCCTCATTGTTTAGGAAACTATCGAGTCTAAGTCTAACCATATGCAGCCATTCTTGTAATATGACTGGCCGAAACTTGAACTCAACTTGGTTATACCAACCGAAACCTGTGCATCAACAGAAAACATAAACGGCAAATAAATAGAGGACACCAACACGCACATAAAACTTGAATTTAGACGGATCAATCGGAAACTGGGTCGACTCAGGTTGAACCAGATAACGTTATCTCAAGAGTCCTGTTAAAAGATAAGTTCGGGTAATCCCGGTTACCACAATGTAAAACCATGCTGCAAGTCGAATTTCTAACCGAATTTCTCAACTCCGTTGCAAATACTGGGTTGATACGCCGCACCTGTCTAAAGATTGCACATCAGAGATACTTGATTTTTCAGTGTACGTGCTTGTCTCTCACGAAGATCGAGATAACCGCAAGGGATGCTTCGGAAGTCACCTCACAACGAGTCTGGCACTACTAAAACCCTACTAAACGCATTACTTTATTGATATCAACTTTATTGCTACACTATTTTCTGATGTGGTTGTAAGCTGGAGTGGGACGTTATCTAGCAAATTTGTCTAAGTTCACACCAAAATGAGAATTAAACACTGTTATTAACAGGGTTAATGTTGATCCCTTCGAAACAGGCAGTAGAATGAAAGAATCAGGATACCAGTGAGCGACTCAGCAGTTAGGAGGAACAAATCCGTTTCTTCTTAATTTCCTAGGATAAAAAGTTAATCTGACTTAGTTCACTATTAATAATTCATGTGAAGATTATTCCTTCTCTCAGAGAATGCTTTTCCTCGTTTTCTTGTACGCTGCCAGAAATCAGCATATGGCTTTCAGGCTATCGTTATGCACTCATCTGAAGATCCACTGTAGAAAGTCCCACCTGTCACTTAATCTGTGAGTATGGAATTGGTTATCACTGAATCAGAACATGGTATCTTGGTATAATACAGTCCTCAAGGATTGAACCGGAATGATGTCGGTACTGGACAAGACATAAACAACGAAGCTTAAAGCCTGGTAACAGGAAAACAACGAACCCAAGCCCATCTTAAACAGAACAGTGTGAAGAAAATCAGTTTGTTGTTGCCTTACTAAGCCCCAACATCTTTTCAAGCTTTGTTAACTACGTTCTGTTCTCTAACCGAGCGGCCATTGATCTACTGCAAAAGCTCGTTAATTGTCATTGCCCTCAGGCGTTCAGCTTCCAAAACATAGTTTTTCACATACTCTTTCTGCTGAAGCTGAGAACAGAGCTTGCCTGAAGAACAGTATTTAAATGATATTTTAAATTTACAACTATTATTCATATTCAAGTTGACTATCACTCACATTTGATCGCAGTCTTTGCACTCAGATAGACTCTCCAGCCAGCCTCTTTCGAAAAGAAGCACTAGACTCGAGTTTCACTCTGATTAGAGATCGTCAGTAGTGCATATCCTTGTTACGGCCGGGATTTGAACTTCGGCCACTCCAATCATGAGGAAACCGTGTTGACCACTGCGCCACTGACCTCACATTAGGCACGACCGAATTATCAAATCTGAATGCTCAACCACCCTCGCTTGTGAGCACGTGTTCTAGTGACACAGAACGCAACGACTAAGTTTTGCGGACCGATGATGACAAACGATGTTATAGATCAAACAGGAATTGTAAAGGGAGCAAGCGCTACATTATGAACCTGATTTTAATACGTCTTCCAAAAGAGACTGGTTGGAAAGTCTGTCTGAACGCGAAGGCTGGGATCGAATGTGAGTGATAGTCAACTTGGAAATAAACCAAATCCCCGACTACTCATCAGTAATCTAATAGTCATTTTGTTTCGCTTGCAAATCTTCCTAATTTCAGTCATCTTAATTCTTCTGTTTCAAGTGAAGGAGAAACAAACGACAACGTATCTTTACTGGATACATTTCACTCGACTGGCAACAGGATGGCTCACTATAACGCTCAGTGCACCACAAAGCCGCTTGAATTGGTCATTATTCATAGCTTTCTTTTTCCGCGCTAACTAATAAACGATTGTTAAGGCGAACCCTGTTTCCTAGAGCGCGGCAGGTCTGCACGGGGACTGATTGGAAAGATAGAAAGAAAGATTGAGCAAGACGCTGTTTGCTAACGAATAGCCCCAGTATTTCATCGATATTCACAGCCAGGAATGAATGACCAAGATTGCCGCGAGCACGGTTCCTAAGGTGCACGTGTGTATGAACCAACATTTCAAAGACTACTACATCACAATCGACGTTAACCGGAAATTACAGTCTGTCTTAATTCGTGCATATCCTGCGGCTGAATTGTAGCCGCCACGCACAACCAGCAATGCCGTCCATTTCGCAAACAATCGTGGCTTACGGAAAGTTTCTATCTCACATGCAGTACACCAGTTCGCTTGCAGTTGCAGTGACGTCTATATTGCAGAAGTGATCGGTGCATACTGCAAAGAACGGCTAAACACATACCTAAGTGGGTGTTGCATGCAACGACGCAGAGGGTAATGACGACAGAGCGACTGAGTCAAAATCCGACCTTATCCACCGCAAAGCACATCATGATCACTTTGTTGGCCCGCCAGTCCGCTTCAGGTATTATTGCGCAGTCGGAATCCTAAATCGTTTGCTTTCTGCGAGGCAATGTTTATCCTTGCTCACCATCCGGCTCTGAGTTCGTATAAACCATTGACTCATGCAGTCTGTCTGTTCGGGAACTGAGAACAATCGTTGCTTTGTGTAAACCCAGTTACTGACTGATACCACTGTAGTTGATGTCGGTATGTCCCTTCTATTTTACATGGTTTGCGTTCGTGACTGCCAAAGTACTGAAATTACCGTCGGGCAAGTTCGCATAATTTTTGCAGGGGTATGTGTATCACACGTTAGCCTGTGACAGCGACGCGTTCACGTTGCTAACGAACAGGTGTATAGATACAGTAACAACTGCCTCTAGGTTAACTCGTAATCAAACCAAATTTTATCAAGCAGTAACGTCGTGTTTTCTTCTTCCGTAGGACATGGACTCGTTTAGGGTCAAAAAGTGTTGTTTGTAAGGTAATGGAGAAACAGCAGCAGAAAAAATTGTATATGTATGATGCAAAAATCAACTATCATCTAAAGGTCTGGGCAAATTTGAAGTGATGAGCCGTTTTTCTATTTCCCCTTGGATACCAAACGCGTTAACTAGCTGTCACAAAACTATTCTGACAAACTGATTCTACGGCCATCAGTTTAACAATAAGTTAAGGAGAACATTGTAATTAGATAAAAAACAAACACATATTCCACGTGTTAGACAAGGATATAGGAGCTAAGACACAAAGTACAACTCTTTAAACTCTAACCTAACCAGTGTTCAACTGGAAAGACAAACGCACAAGATATTCCAGCTTTTACTACAGGTTACAACAGTCATTGCTGTATTGCTGGTGTTTCAATTACCTCTGTGATCGATGCATACTAACGGAAACAATCGAGAATTAATGTTCGTCAGAGAGAAACTGTCACAAATCACGACGTCAAAACAGAGTCATCAATGATGAGGGTAAAATGCAATCAATAAACGAAATGAAAGGCTCATAAGGTTGTTGAATTTGCTGCAAAAGTAGTTACTTTGTGGTTAACATGTTAATTTGCATGACGTCGAATTTTGTGGGTCAAAATGCAACCACGACCGATGTTTCCAACAAAGCAAAATATTTTGTTTTCAACTTAAAATTAACCAGTTCTCACTAACAAATCTCAATAAGTTAAAATAGCTGAAGGTGTTCATTTATAATCAGCGGGTCGTATTACCCATTTTTAGCAAACTACCTTTGTTTTACTATTGTTATGAATGGGGCAACTTTACAGCATTCTTCTTGGAAAGGTCACGTAGCCACTAGGCAGGAGAACAACTGGTTTTGGCTGTGGACATTCTCGTTACTTATATCTAATCCTAGATGATAATATTCGTTGCTGAAAGTACTTCGCGGACTAGATGAGCTAATCACTGTCTTGTAATGGAAATCAGGCATACAGTGTAATCCCATATGCGCGGTTCGTTAATATGAGACAAAAAAGTTCCGAATGTGGGTATTGTGTAGCGTTCAAAAACTGAATAGGGAAATAGCGATCAGTAGTTAGTTACGCAATACTTGCATAGACTTCATATCCAAAGCACTGGTCAATTTCACATTCACTTCTCCAACAGTTATTTGTTTTACTTCTCACAGAAGAACACATTCCTACATTTTTTCCCTCTGATATAGGCGACAAAATAGACGTGAACCTAACACCTTCTTTGAGGTAAAATGTGCACGCCATTGCAATTTTGAGACAATTCTTCTAGCCTCAGTTTGTTTCCCGTTTACACATTTTTATGCTTTTGTTTCGTTTTATGAATTGCGGTCCACGGTTCAGGCTTAAGTACGTTCTCCATGTTTCACACCTTCTCGTGTACGTAAACATTCCAGCGCAACTCTCGCAGCAGTAAAGCACATAACCTGCGTTTACAGTTGCGCTCTAACACGGAAAGACATCCATTCCAAATAACTCAAGGTACGCGACTGTCAGTAAGAAGAAAAATCGGAAGAAGAATTAACAATTGGGAGACTAAATACGTAGGTTTGGTAAGATACTCAACAATCAGAGGTCCGCAGCGAGGTGAAGCCACTATAGTGCAAAAGGGCGAACAACTGTTTTTGAAAAATCTCATCTATTTTGACTATGATAATTCATCTTCTTGAAAACAGACCAGGTTTTCGATTGATATAGTCTGCACCGTTTGATTTCAACCTCTCCCTCTTGACACAGCGCAATACAGGTTATGTGTGTAATGCGTGAATCCACCCTCAGAAAGCGCACAATAAGCATCCCATTAAGACACCACAAAATCTTTTAAGTTTGTAAGGGATCACACGCAGGAATTAACTCCACCCTGGTCGACAGACAGACGGTGGGCGGCTAGCTAATCAATTCGCCTACTTCAGGGCTAGAGCAAAAGTCATTCAGGTTATGTATAGCATAGCCCTCAGTAACAGAAAAAAGGCACTCTGTTACCCTATATTTTATAACTAACAGTATAAGCTAAAATCACAAACAATATCCTTCTCCTTACAGTAGCGAAACACCTATAGTTGTACAAATAAGTACATGGCAGCGCATTTTATGCAGCATTAACGTACGTAACCGTCTCTAGTAGCCGAATACTTTTCTAACTCTCTAAACTAAAAGGCGTTAGTGGACGGATACTTTTAACAATCGTTACTAACTCAAACAACAACAAATTTACAAACGTTTCTTTTCGCACTCTATTGGTTGCGTGACGTTCAATTCTGCTACACTCTGACAAATAGCATTACCCTACATTCGACTGAACGTTGTTCAGACGCCGTGAAACCACTAAGTGTTTACTCGCCGGCGTTCATACAATCTATCATGCCACAATCAGCTGACATGAATATGTTTGAAACTACCACAAGTTACGTCGTAGATGGATTGTGAAGTTACAGTTTGTTCACATGGTGTTAGCGAACTGAATGGAATTTTGCGAACTTGTCGTACGGAGCAGATATGAAAAAAACGTCATTTCTTTTTCGGAAATATATGAAATAGACGTTCAGGCGAAAGAATCAGGAGTGAATACATCTGAAGCTCGTGTCACTTTGGAGAACTTGAAAGCAACTTCAGAAGGAGATGACAATTATAATTTGGCAGACTTGGTGCGAAACCATCATGTTTGAAAATACTAATCAGTTATGTGGAACAAGCCAAGTGATTAAAACAAACGGAAGCCAATTTCGCAGACATCTTTTGTCGGTAGCTCTCATTAAGCTCTTACAAACACCAGGTGTGGGCGAACTATAACCGAAATGCGGAACAAGGCAGACTGAAATTCACTTGTGGGGAGAATCACAGTATACTGGGTAGAAAAGTTGATAAGTGCACGTGTCATACTCTTCTGCCGTGAGATACGTGTTCATCAATGCCAATTTGTCCACGTATGCTCAGATCTGAAACGAGTTTGGAACAACTGGCCAAAGGGTGCAACATGGGTTGTAGAGCCTGATGGCAATATTCTTTATCCTTGATAACGCACACAATCTGACAAATCTGGAGTGGGCCTGACGAACCTTGTATGCAAAACAGAAGACATTGTCCGCCTTCAGCTGGTGGCAAATATCAAGTAAGCAAGAACCAGTTACACTGGAGATGTGATTTATCAAACCGTTATGATACAGTTTCTGGGTAATGCTCATGATTCCTTTACGATAGCCTCGTTGTGGTTCTCACCGAATAAACATGTTAACAACAAAAGCTGAGAGGAGAACCTCGAGATGACGAGGAATATCCAGTGAACTACTTTTCGGAGTGGCAACCAGTACCGGGCAGGTATCGAAGGACAGGATGTAGGTGGCCACAGAGCAGACATTCCCAATTGCATCGGAATCTCGGCAGGCAGTAATCAAGATCGTACTTTCTCTTTTGTTCGATACAGTAAGGGAAATAAGATTTTTATCCACTGTTCGAACCACTTAACGATGTATTCTTGTATGCACGTGTTTATTCAGGAATCGCAGGTGGTAAGCATTTTGTTCTAGCCCGTGTCATCCATGCCAAGCATCACCGTGTAGAATACCTAACTCACAAATCTTTTGCGTTTTGTTGCTTGAACAGTTAACCGACTTCCGCTTGTCTTTCAGCGGGGTGAAGCTGAGGGAGTACATCCACTAACCAGTTCGTTTTTTCATACGTACTAGCTTTTAGGCTGATCCATCCGTTGTGTGATGCATTGCTGCATATGGAAATGATATTCTGTCGTTCGCCCCAACTTTGACGACGGACGCAGTGTGTGGATGCGCAACATCGGAATCAAGTTTTTGAGTCTGTCTATCGTCGTTACTGCTCACCAAGCAGAACGTAGAGCATCTCCATAAAACTGGTAGAAATAGTCATTATGGACACCATGGTACATTTCGTTGATGCCTGTTTGGACTCACTGAAGAGCTCACTATTTTGTCATCATTCTACCTATAGAGCTGTCTAGTCAGCGGAGATTGTACGTTGGGGGTACAAAATGATAATGACTGTTTTAGTGTACCGTTTGCGTTGGTAATTTTTAGTTGACTTTCCTTGATGTAAAAGCATGGATAACCCGTTGTTTCCTTTAAGGGCGGGTTCTTTAGTGTGTTTGTGTTTGGGGAATACACTTAGTGATTCTCAAATTTAAAAACTTCTTTTAAAATGAGTAGGGTCAATTGTGGTTTGGTTGGCTCCAGTGGATTCAATATCCACTGGGCTGTAACACGATATGGTGAAGCGTATTTCAGATTGCACATCACCTACACTTGACCACAACTCATGCATTAAGGCAAGCCCTTCGATCGGCTCACTTCGTAAAAAGGCGATAGATTCCAGTTTTGTTTCTACCAGAACACATCAGGAAGCTTTCTCCAGCCAGTTATTGCACCGTAGCCCTCGTGTTTATGAGACTAGATTGTTAACCACAACGCTGGTAACCTCATAATCGGCTTGACCAGTCAGTCATACCTGAGTGCTCATCCACAACCGCGTGTGGATAGCATATTTGCCAAGGGTTTTTATGAAATGGGTGGACAGCATAGAGTTGAGGAATGAAAGACCCTGTCAGTCTAATATGCCTGAATTTCCTGCATCGGTCAAAAGTGAGCGTTTTATCTTATCGAGTGAGTTGAGCAAATTTTATC
>QNGE01001801.1:58076-142973 GCA_008508345.1 Paragonimus westermani | reverse complement strand
ATATATATATATATATATGCATGCATGCATACAACACATGGCAAACTGCTTCAGCATTGCAGCATCGGCTATCACATGCCAGTTACTATTGGACGGTGAAAATTTTAACGCGTCAAACGTCACCAACATCAAACTTCTGGCCGCCTGAAGCAGAAACTAGCATAGCTCTATCCCCAAGGCGAAAAAGAATGCTTTTTGCAACAGTAACTGACCAAACACGTTATCCAAAAAATGAAGACACTTCTCACCCTCTCTACCCTTCCTTTCTTTACCACTAAGTGAACCGCTGTAGTCATTCTGCACGTACCTTGGAATTGATCGGAACACCGTGTTCACGTAGTCCTTCCAGAGAACTCCAGATTTTTACTTCAAAATTACCAGATATATCTACTCAGCAGCCTTTGCTCCTGCTCAACTGTTGCATCAATCTACCATCTTCATCTGGGTCAGAGTCACTTCTTCTTAACTTCTATCGGTGATCACATTATTACGGCATGCTATCACTCCGATTTTAACAAATCTGATGGTCGGCATCGACGAAGTCAGACAAACTATTTATCACACAAACACAAGTTAATGAACGGTTGCTGTCTTAGTCATCGAAATGAAATTGTGACCAAAGTTCACATCCTGATAGTGGCAAGTAGGTGAGCTATTGACTAGCTGTGAAATAGGACGAATCACGAGTCCGATGCTCCTTCCTAAAAGAGGCTGGCCGAAGATTCACTATGAGAGCAAAACTGCGATAAGTTCTGATTGAGTTTGAAAACAAAACAGCCGAGCCCCCAAGTAATCTGCAAGTATGTGTGTACCTTGAGCGAATTTCACTAGCAAACTTGTGATTCTGTTCCACTGGCTACGTTTGAGTTGTCGTTCTGCGCCATTTTTTAACATATTTTCGAACGAAATCATCACGATTTTCAGCTTTATTTATGTGGAAATGGAACACAATGGCTCTACTAGTGGTTTCTTCTAACAAAATGACTAGCCGTTCAAACACTCTATTGTTAAATAAAGACTCGACCTACCATTGTGTTCCTCTTTACTGACGGTCCTCGTGTGCACGCACAAATTTGCAAACCGTGTGTTGTTCACGACCTGACCATAGGTTGTTAACCTAATGAAGCCATTCAGAATAACTGTCATTCAGTCCAGAGGTGATAACGGAAGGATTTTGAAGAGCTGGGTGCTTCTGTTTACTAGGTGTGTGAAATATATTTCGTGGGTCGGTACAACTATACTCTAAACAGTTTAGTTAACTCCTGATAGCTGTTACTGGTGGCTATAACCGAGAAGAGAGTAGTCTCCATGGTTGGCTTATCAAGCTTTATGAGGATAGGATATACACAATTTCAATGGAGCTACAAGGCACAAATCATATTTTGTGTCCCGTCATGAGGTTAACAGGCGAGGAGCGGACTGGCTGATGCTGATATGGCATACAAAACATGTATCTGCACTTGCATGTTCAGCGATAGAAGTAACCAAATGCGGAATGCCTTTGTTGGAAGCGCAACCTAATTGATTATTTGTAGAAACCTATGGTGAAAAAAAATTGAGAGGAAAAGAGGGAGTGGTTGAGTCGAAAAGTGGACACTACAGATTTTCATACAAATTGGGAGCCTTCGGTGATTAGCGGCCGGCTGGAAACAGACCTGATCACATTTTATAAAACTTCTTCAAATAATTTTGGGATTTATTTTATTGGCATGGTATGACAAACAGGTGCGGATGGTCCGCAACTTAATCGTTTTTATGACGTTCCCATCACCACAGCTTCAGAAAGTGCTATCAAAGTGGTCCTCCTCAATAACCTGTTCATTTAGTATTGTGGTTTCAGGTTTGCATCTCTGAAGCGTTGGTCTCACCCGGGTAAAATTAGTTTGATCACGATCATGGCTGTTTTTGAAGTACCTCGTATGGCAAGATTGTCACATCAGAAATAATTACGGTAAATGAGGAACCGTCACACGTTGAGTATTTTTACCCCATACCTTAGTCAACACGGTGTTTTGATCGATGTCCTCCTCTCCGATGCGTCTTGCCAAATAGGCAACACTCTCGCGCACGATGTATGCGACAGAACTATGTGGTTCCGTCAGAGTGAGTTCGGCATTGCTGAAGATCTCTCGAAGTTTAGCATAAAATCTTCTCACTGAGCTGACGTTTTTGTACAAGTAATCGCTAATAGGTACGCGAAAGCACTCGACACAATATTACGGATATAAGTGTACAAACTCTCAGTTGGCTGTACGGAGTGCAAACTGTCACCTCCAGATCTGGGTTACCTTAGATTTTCTCAGTTTGCAAATACATATTTATCCCACGCAAAATATTCGTGTCACTAATGTACATCATGAACAAGCTATAGAGAGTATAGGAAAGCTTCAGCAAGATTTGACTGGATAAAGATACGCTTGATACCAAACCCTACGATACAAATACATATTATTATGCACAGCCTAACCAGTAGGTTCTTGATTCCATAAATTGGTTAATTACTCTACAGCCACACTACACAAGCACTTGGTCACAGCATTTTCATGAGGTCACAATCTAAGTCCCTTAGAAAATATACCATGACAATGCTAACCATGGGCATTCGTTCGTTTGTAGATCTACTGAGGAAATAGCAGATTCTACCGCGTAAATTTTTGTGCTTTGTGATTCGTTGTTACAAAGCTGGTGAGGAATATCAGTGTCATGATGAACCATAGCATAAAATGACTAATAAGGACATTTCTTACACAGATTCTTCAACAGCATGTCCCAGAATTGTGTTCATTGAAAATCGGTAGTAATGAATAGTGTCGTATGCGTCAGTTGATGCTATACACATTGCAACAGTAGTGGATATGGACGAGAAGCAAGATACTAATGTGATTGTACTAATGGAGAGTAGTTTGGCAGATCTGCTGATTTAGGAAAGATCCAGTTGCGAGACAGCTGGACTTCATCGGAATTCGGAACAGTGGCATAAATCGCGTGCTTAAATTCGGCAGTTACTCCACCAGCTTGTCTACGAAGCCACGATAGAATCTTGGAAATTTTCCATATGGACTCAGTTACACATCCAACCCAGTGCACATGGAATCCGTCAACAGATGCAAGGGAGAGACTGTCACAATGAATTTCTCAAACAGTTCACTTTGGGATTTACCTACGCTACCAGTGGGCATTGAGTTTGTGTAGTTGTAGGTTCCGTATTATACAGCGGTTGGGTGTCACTTGATCCAATTGTGAAGGTTCTGAGCTTTCGGCGTGGTTACATAACTCATCCAGTAGAGAACAAGCCGAGGCTTAGCATTCTGTACATGTCGATGATTCGAATTCAGCAATATTAAACTTGTCTCACAACTGGGTCTTTCACAAACTGATGCGATTGATACACGCATCTGAAGGATTGAAACAACCTACATTCGTCTAATTATACCACAACTGAACAGTGTGAAATTATTCTCCTCTACAACTTATTGAAACAGTACTGATTCCGGTACAGGTACGAACAGTGCACTATATCAGAAACTGAACAGCACTGAGAACCACCATTCGATATTGTCTTCAACTAACGAGATGTTATATAAGTCGAACCGGTTCACTGATGTTTCACAAACTTAATGCCATTCCACAGTATCTTGTTCGAAAATGCTGACAGGTTGGATGTTTCCGATTGCATGTCGTAACTGCGCCCAAAATGTGTTCCGCAGTACAACCGATGCTTACTGTGCCAATTTTGCTATCTGTATGTATTTGAGGAGTCGCGTTGTAGATCAATAAATCATACGGGAATTTACAGTGAATATCGTGTGTGAAAAGTTTATATTAAACAGAGCGTTGATTACTGTTTATTACTGATCACTATTATTATTACTCTTTATTACTCAGTGTTTATTGGCCAGTTCACTGCAATATTGCTCATTCTTATCTGAATGACCAATGTTAGAATGTCCGAATGGGCAAACTTTCCAGTTGGTTAACCTGGTGTGACCTTCAAGTTTTGTCCTTGAAACTCTAAGCGCTTGTGTGCGTACTAGTTTCACGCAGTAAGTGAATGATGCCTGCACTGCTTTCGGGACAGGCAAAAACCGATCGTGCCTTTCGTGATTGCACAATGATACGACAAATGCCACACTTCGCACTGCTAGAGTAATACTGGTCTGCTTCTCAAAAGATGTATAATGGAGTGATTAAAAATCCTTTGAAAGATGGTAGTTGCGATCGACTCTATGTGGTGATCCATGGATAGAAATCAACCCGACAATTGCTTATTGAGCAACAACTAAAATTCGTTTAACTTATTACTGAAGGCTGTTTTTTCTGCTGCGGTAATTTTGCTTAAAACAAGACACAGATGACGATTTTGATTGACATCTTCCGAATAGAAGTTGGGTTAGAAAGTTGTGGGGATTTGTAAGGGAATTCTTTTTCAGATAGGCAATAAATATAACCAAGTATTTACAATGCTCGTATATTCTCATTACAGTCTGATTCAGATGCAAGCCTTTCTGGATTCATGCTCAATAGTGTTAATGAAGTAGGCGCTTTTTTCGCATCCCGACGTCCACCATGGAAAGTTCAGTGTTAACTTCACTGCTGGAAATCTCGTCAGGTTCGGCCTCATTTGTCACTGAGCTCATTTGCAATAGCACTATTATGAGATGAATTACTAAAGTGACACTCGGTCATAAAATGTGATCAAGTCATCTTGAAACAGTCGGAAACACTTGTAATATTTGATGAAAATTGGAGAAAGTAATATTGAAGGAACAATCAACTTCTCCATTCAGAAATCTTTAGAACACACTTCACTGAAGTACGTTATGAGACCAGTATCAAGTTCGCCTCTAAATACATTTATCGGTATTCAACGTTTGAAAATGAGATATTTTTAGGGGTCACCAACAATGAGCCAAGCGATTGACATGACGCATAACTGAGCTATGTTGCTGATGGTTCATAAAGATTGCCTAAGAAAACAAATGCAAGCATTAACGTTTGTTAATAAAACTGGTTTCTCAAACTGTATTTTCGTGTCTGATGCATCAGCCAAGGTTGAAATTTGTACAGTGCATATTAACTGACTGGATTTACTGTTTAATATACGGTTCAGATTAGATTACAGGGTGTTGCTGTTGTGACGACTGTGCATAGCTTTACTACACACCTAGGCAGATTTACATAAATGGGCAATTCTGTGGAGGACAGTAAACCGACAGCTCACTTGTTGTAACCCTTATTCTAAACCATCATAAGGCTATACATATCCATCGTAATCTTGCTCGAATAACTCAAATGGTTTCCATGAGTTTTGAATAATCACGCCAAACTCTTGTTATTGTAGAGTTGGACTCGGCTACTTATTATGATAATATTAGAGTATATGTATGTCCATTGTACGAATGTTGAGATACTTCACCCAATTTGGTTTTGCTCCATTTGCTACTCACCAATAACGCATAACTTGAACGAAGTTTGAACAGGTAACTTTTGCGCCGAGATACTACTGCTAGACTTCCAGCCACATGAAAGTCGCTTATGAACTGGTAAGAACTTATATTTGACATGTGAATATGTGACACTTCGTTGGTCCCACCAAAGAAATTTAACTTCAGTTTACCAACAAGCAGTAAGTTTTGTTAAGTTTGTAGCGGGATTATTTTGATTCTTATTCTGAAACGTACAATTTGCATGATCCGTCGGATGGTCGAAATGAGATTATCCTCGATTGACAGCACTATGAACACAGGTTTGTCGAACTCTTCCAACCTTGTTTCTGAAAACGACTCGACTTTGACATGGCTGGTCAGCTGTTCATAGCAAAGAGTTCAGTAGTCAGTTTGCATTCAGGGTCAGTTTTTACGAGTTGGCGCGGACTAACGTAAAATGTAATCAACAAGGGGAGTAGGGAAGTATGCATTGTGAGAAGACAAACTTTCGAATTCTATCTCATTATCTATGTATATATATATATGTATTTAAATAGGTATACATTTTCGTGTGAACACTAATACGAGCAATAGACAGATTGACGGGGAAAATTAGGTCATCATAACATCAACTGTGTTTGTATGATCAGAAGAATTACACCGAACACTGCAAGGCCTAGGTTGTCGCGGCCTAGCAACACAGTGAAGGAGTTGATAAGGTCAGTGATCTGATTTGGCACCGTGGTGTTTTGCAGTTGGTGACCCCGCATTGCTTGCTCAACTGTCTCATTGGTTGCTTAATCAGGTCTTTATTGAAACAAATTTCCGGCCTCTGTGCATTTCGGTTAGTCCAATGAAGTGAAGCAGCATGACTCAGTGTTGGTTGCAATCATTGTTTTCAATTTTCCAGCATATCAGCGAGCTTCATACAATCATCTTCGAACACTGTCACTTTTCATGCACGTACACAAGGTTAGGACCCAGTTTCCGGAATAGCCTCTCACTGAGAACCTGTGAAATACGTCACCTCAAGCAGTTTGCAACTCACTGCCTGCGGTTTCACTCACGTGTTCCGTATCCAGTACAAACCTGTAGGTGTAAAACAGAAGAGAGGACGTGTGAATGAAGGTTAATTACAGTTCAGTCGGTCAGATCGCTAACAAGTTGTTGCGTGAGTACAACCCTGGCATCTTGAAATTAGAAGGAATGGGAAATCCAGTGATAAGATGAAGGCTAGCAAGAGGGCTGTTAAATGCATAAACCAAGAAGGATTCCATCTTTTTATATATTTGATTATAAAGATGATTAGGAAGAGGGACAAAAGACTTGATTTAGAAAGACAACTAAGCAAAGCTTTCACCGCTCAGTGCGAAGTCGAAGCTAAGGAAGAGGGAAGAGAGAATAGGACCATGATCCAAGTTTCGGAAATGGACATACTGGGTGATCCACCAGTATAGGAAAGTCATTGAGTGACACGATCGAAAACTGAGGTATATATAATCCCGTATGCATAACATCGTCTAACGCACTCTCCTGTTTTCGTTGGCTATCCAACGTGATTACGCTGACGAACTGCTAATCCTAGAGGGCCGAAGCATTTGTGGCCGTACATGTCACAGCACCATGTAGTCATATCACTGTAAACTGGAGTGTTCATAGTTCATTTGCGAATCGCGTGCTTGAAATTACGATCAAGTGGCTGATGCTCACTGAACTTTCGGATATTCATCCGGATCACAATTCTTCAAAGGCCTGATTCAAGGCTGCACCCCCACCCCTCACAATCCAAGACTGACGCTATCACGAGATAGGTGCAATTAGATTACATTCTGGTATTACAACTCTTGACAACCGGGGTTTTGCCTGCCTGCTTTTAGGTTCCCTTACAGCAATTGCTTTGGGATTCGTTTATCAGACATGATACAGACATGTCCTAACTATGAAAGCCAGTCGAGCATTCACATGGGTTTATGGAGAAACCATGTCTGCTCCAGGAATTACTGAAGATTTTCGGAATCACGAAATAACCAAAACGTGCTTCAAACATTGCAGATAGAAACGATTCAAATATCGTTCAGTTTGTGTGAGAGGCGTGATCATCAAGTATGGAACTTCTATGCACAACTGGCAACTTCCATGTCTCCCCCAGAACCAGTAATTCTAACCCATTCGATCTGTATGCTCTATCAGTGAAAGAACTGTTTGGTCCATGCTTCTGAGGTTTATTGTTTAGTGAGTTCATGCATTTTATCTTGTACTCAAAACACTAATTAATATGCAACGAGAAACGTTTTTCAGTTCTGCTGTGTGTCAATTACTGAACATCTCGGAGTAAATTTCAAGCCTCCGCTCTGTTTGATTCTAATCATTTTGTTGATTCAGTCCTTCTACAACCTTTTTTCTACATTCCAGAATATCCGCTCGTGAAGACTATCTGAATCGCCTGTAGTTCCACTGTTATTTCGCCGAATTGATATATACACGAATTTCAGCCACATTTCACTCTAGTGATTGTCCGTTTCACTCGCTACGTACATCGGTATCCGCATGAGCTGAAGTTTGGATGGAAAACTGTTCCCAATTCAGTGAACGAATGAGTATGTAAAAGTACAACAGGTGGACGATCGAAACAGTCAAGGGTTTTTGTCTAACTCTATTGAGGAGTGGACCCGACTTGAGTTCGTGAAATACTGCAATTCCTGTAGTCGACTTCTAGCAAAACAGTCTATTATTCCGACTGATTCAGTTACAGTCAACCATGTCAGGTGACTGTTTGCTTCCAGTGGTAGGTGTGTGTAACCTATAGCCAACGCACCCATGATTTTCATATGCAGATCCCGTTATGTAACTGTATTTCCCCCTAAGTAGTAAAAGGCCTTAGCTAATACATAAACGACTTTCGCGTTCTCACAGATGTTCCAGTCAGCCTTTTCTGAAAGAAGCAAAAACTTCAGTGTTGCCCTTGTTAACGTTCGACGGTAACGCATATCCTTACTAAGACCGAGATTTGCACTCGGGTCTCGATTTCATGGGGAAATCCTGTTGAACACCGCATCGACAGGCGTACGTTGGGTACGATCCAGTTATCACACGCAAATCTCCAGCCATATCTGTTTCTGAGTATTAGGACCATCGAGTGTAAATGAAGCTCGGGGGACTGTTTGTCATAAAATGGATGTCACTCACGCCAGATTGCAGTCATAACCTCATTTGGATAGCCTACGTAAGAAAATACTGACCTTGTTCATTTGGTTTACCGAGATCGGATGCATCAACCTAACCGATAAGTTCTGGACAGGGGTTACCGACTGAACTGAGCAAGGATAGACTTCTTCTGCTCTCGAAGTGATTCAAATGGGTGAACATTGATCATTTTAGATGGTGGCTGAAACCATGCACAAATCACCAATGTTTATTGTGATTCCAGTGGAATAGTAATTAAAACTTCCACACCAAGATCTACGAGTGTCACGATGTCGGACCAAATTAAAAATATTTAACAATAGTGAACAATGACTGACGAGATACCTCGAGTCTGGAAATTTTTCCGACAACCTCCATTCCCTCCATTTTCAGTCTTCGTCGACTTTCACCTGTGTAAGCATAAGGAATAACTACCGCATCGGATAAATATTACCCAGGTCTTACAATCATCTACCGTTCACTTGGTTATCTATGTACTAAGTTGGAACGATAGCAATTGCGGATTGAGTCGCTTGGTACTAAAAGCAAGCAGCTACACCATTCACAATTTCAATTCAGCCAGTGAGGAAATTTGTTAAAACCTAGTCGTGCGAAAGGTTCCTTGAATTGGTGCAAGGTTCATAGTACGTCTCTATGGGAGCAGAGCACTGGAGCTCGCAGTCCTAATTTCCCATCAACTGCTGCCTCTCTTCTTGAGATCTTAGGATATTTTATGTGGTGTTCGATGTGATCAGAAGAGTGTTATCCGTTTGTCTTTTGACGATTTGGATGAGTTCAACTTTTATACACAGAAAACATATTCCGATTCGAAGTGCTTGTTATGAACAGACTGCTGGTACGGTGATGAATGCCCTGTCGGACCAAGGCTGGCGGAAGTAGATTTGGGAACGATGATTTTGCTAATGTTCTTGATTATCACGGAAGACAAACGACCGGGACTGACAGGGCTACCGTCACGAGGGCGTTTCGCATACAACTGCTTTTAAGTCTGTTACCTATATCGTAGGACCCAGAGTGATATCAAGCTGTTGAACTCCAATAATTATCCCATGGTACGGGGCCACTTGCGTTTATCTCCCAATTAATGTCATCTTATCACCATGACTGTCCAGATACACAGTTACTGATTTCACCTTATAGCTATCGTGGATTTCCTGAAGGCATGTCATTGTTGTGAGCGGAGTCTGGCGCTAGCTACTCTATTTCTGACGTATACTTAGCCGTGAATTATATATTTGACAGCGATAAGTGGACCACTAATCCGCCTACATCCACGTGCCACGGAAGACAATTTTACAAGTTCAGATTGGTCTGATTGTTTAGTGTCCTGAAGAAACATTCTACATCTAGTATATGGTAGGGAATTTAGGCTGATATCGACGGACTAGCACTCACAATTGACCTCGACCTTTACATTCTCATGGACTTTCAGCCAGCCTCTTCATGGTTTCACAAAAGGCAGTAGCACAAACCGCCGTCAGGTTTTCAAAGTCGCCTACCGACTGGTACACTAAGTTCCTTTTGTTTATAACACAGTCAAGCTGAATCTTTCTCCACGACCAATGGTCGAAACTCAAACAACGCAAGACTTTTGTGTTTTGTGCATCCGTTTAAAGCAGTGTGATCATGAGACTAATACACACAAATACACACAGTTGAAGTTAGTTCGCAGTCTATGTACAGGCTTATGTACCAGACCGCATGCAAAGCAGTTTCTGAGCGCGTAGACCTCAGTTATGTACAAAATTTGAATGGCGATTTCTCAACAACGAATTTCTCAGATAACAAGAAGCTCAAACCGCATAGCTAGTGGAACCTGCTGTCCACGTGGTGGCAGACCGTTCAGACTATTCAACCAAGACATATATGATCGGAAGTTTTAATGTCAACTCGCACACTGTGACCGCCAACACATTCGAACACACGTCAGTACGAAGTTTCAATTAAGTTAAGGGGTGTTTATACCACGAACTACTTGGTTAGCTCATTTCCAAAGGTATCTAAGATCATAGTGTTCATCGACATCCCACACGATCCATCAAATAAAGGCTTTCGTCGGTCAGGGAATCTAGCATAGGCTGTCAATGATTTGTATCCTTATGTTCTCCACGTTCTCTGGAAACTTCTAACACTGTCATACGAAAACGCAAGGGTAATCGTTTTCACTCGCACTGATGCCTTGAATTGAATGGGCACACTGTGCTTTATGAATGAATCTTCGTTATTTCACTAAGTTACTCGTTGATTCTGTGCTAACTCGGAACTGATTAATAACGCGTGGCCGATGGGTCACATCTCATGGTCAATTGCACCAGACAAGTCGGTTTTGATGGGCTGAACTGATAACGTTAGGTAGCTCACATGACGCTAGCTAACCAACCTGTCTAAGTATCACAGATTGGAGGTAGCAGCGAAGATACTGATTTCTTACTAAACAGAGCAGCAGCAAACAAGATAAATGTGACAGGCATCAGTCATATCTTGTCATGAAAACGTCCACAGTATAGACTAGGTAGACTAAATGACGCACAATATCCAATAACCATTACACAGTACAGTCAACGTGATATTCAGAGGCGGACCGAACAGAGCATTAGTAAATGAGAAGAACTGCACACTGAAGACAGGTTCACGGTTGCACCAAACTCAAAGCCTGTTAACGAAATAGCAAGAGGCTCTTTGCGCAACACAAAGGTTAATTGGATCAACGAGCAGTGTGAAGGGACTGTAGAATCTGATGACATCACAGATTAACCGCCCCAAAACCAAACCTTCTTACAACCACCTGGAAATGATCAATGGTGTGATGATACCGTGTTGAACATAAGGTCACAGTTCATGACCAAACCAGTGCAAACATTGAGCATAATAATAATCAGGTGACTTACAGCCAATTGCACGCAGTATTGTGGTGCGTTCGGTAATCAAGAAGCTATCGTTTTGTTTAAACAAATATAGTAGTCCAACAGTAGTGGTATGAGTGTGGGAAATCAAACCAGGCGGGCACCCATCATTGAAAGCTAGGGAGACATATCCAGGACCGGTTGCTACTTTGATCCAAACAACCATGATTGTCACCAATGAGAAGGGGGAGATAAAATAGATGCAGCATGATCCAACAGCTCATTATGCCAAAAGAAGGCCACAGCAGACAGCACTGAAGTCCGCATCAGTTCATGATGGTCATTCTGTCTATCTAACCCGCTATAGTTTCATTCTGGTAGATGATTTTAATCCTTCACTGGCAATTTCCCACGCTACACACTCAACACATTTTGGCAGTGAGTCACCCGAAAGTCTGAATGGAATGCCGCTCGCAAACCGTCGTGAAGGCGTGTTGATGAAAATTCATCCAAGTGTAGTACTCTAGTACCTCGGAGAACTTCCTTAAGAAATGTGGGTTATATGCTGGTCTCCTCAGTAAGAATGACAAACTTTCCCTGCCACGATGCAGTCGTCAGAATGATTTTCCGTATACCAAATGAGGCCCATTATTTGCTGAACCCTTTAGGATGTTGGCGGAAGCTTCGACTATTTCAATCGTTTCTGAATCCTCAATAAAAAAAGTGACGTTATTCATTCGGTCAACAACTCAAGGTCGTGCCGTCGAGCTGCCCTAACTGGTGACACTTTCTCGACATTTATGTTATTACCACGTGCAGTGAACGTCGAGTCGCTCTCTGTAGATTTCCACATAACTCATCTAAGGTGCTATGTGTCTGTCCTGTCCAAGTCCAGTACATGAGCTCACAGGTGAGATTCTTACACGGTAGTCTGGAACTGACATTCAGTAAACCCATTGACTCTATTCATATAATTTGTTCGATTGAATATGACCACTGGAAAGCAGACGACAACAGTTGTTAATTCAAACACATTTCACAACCTTGGGGGTCTGGCCTTGATCGGACATACAAATATCCCCCGGGCGGTTATCTAACTGGCTGTAGAAGCTTCGAAAATACCAAAACCATATAGCAGTACAACACTCAAAGAGAATAACACTCATGAAACCGACGAGAAACATCGAGTGTAGAATGATTCGTCAAACCAGTGCAAAACTGCAACTGCTGGTAATACGCAAGATAGGTTCTGGGATACGCGATACAAATGATATCGAGTTGAGCAGCCGCATAAGCAATAAGTGTAACATGCAGGCCAGCCGACTCTACTCTGGATGCCCGTGAATTCGCGGACCAACCTTCGGGCAACGTGGACGCACCAGGGGACAGCGCTCTTCCGAAGTAGGGGTTCGAACAACAGTTCTGGAAAGAGAAACAATACGAACAAACATGAGCCGAAGGCCCAGTAAGCCATGCACACGACTTACACAAACGACAGTTAAAACGGCACCGACAACACAGCAGCACGCCCCGTTACACAACTCAAATTCAATCCGTGCGCGCTCGCTGGTTTCGGTTGCGCGTTACATAAGAAAGAAAAACACGTGTGCAATTTTCCATGTGGGAAATGATCTGCCGATCACTCTTCACGAGAAAGCCTTCTTTAATCACGATGATCAGAAGTGTATGGCAGTAAGATACATACTGACCGTCCAAGGTAGGGATAATCAGTGGTTCAACAAAAATGGTACTCTGCTTCACTGGGGAAGAGCCGGTCAACGGAAAGATTTACTGCGTTGCTATCTACTAGCCCGGGGCAAGAAAACAAACATACGCACGAGCTTCCATCAATGAAAACGAGTGCCGCTGAATACTAAGTCGTACAGACTCAATATGGATACTTCCATCATGTGGCCTATTCAGTCGAAGGTTGTAGAATTTTGGTGGTTCATTTTTGAACAGCTGAAATGACACAGCATTTGATAGTGTTTTCATAGCGATATCTTACATCAAACCAGTAGATTGCTAGGTGGGCTTTTTCTCATTTTCACCATTTAAATAGCACTACGTTTCCAATGGATCTTACAGTCATTACGAAAAAACCTGTGTTCCATAATCTCTTTGTGAAACGAAAATAGAATCAGAATTGTTCTAACATAGACATCGTATAATATGTTCACATTTACAGCCCTAGTCCACATATCGTTTAACAGTGACAACAGACTTTTGAAGGGAACGTGTTCAGTCAAGACAAATGATAGTCGCTAGCCCAATTTGACCTATTAATACTTCACATGCATTGTGAAATATAATTATGAAATTATTTTTAAATAAACTGGGGACAATATGTTTTTCCTTATATACAACCATATCCGTATACCCCGGCAAAGTTAACAATTTATGGCTACCATTGTGCACGTGTACATGTAAGCCTAAAAAAACAAACTGTGATCCATTTTCTGCACATTCAGTTGACCACTGTTTGGGAATGTCTACTGACCGATAATCCAGCCAGTCAAACGACGTCTAATCTGATAGGTGGGGAGAATGATTGTGCTACCATACACCCACCAAGTTCCGTCAAAAGCGTTGGTACGTGTAAGCGTGATACATTTATCGTCAGCTGATTGGTTACAAAATAGTCAGAATAAAATTGGAAATCTTTCCCGAGGTGCCAAACATTTACCCAACTATTGATTTGTGCCAAATAGATTGAGGGATAGAACCACGACATGCTAAACAACTGTGTCCAATCATGTCCGTAACGTGTTTAAGCTCAAACTGTAAAAGCCATTGCGTCAGTCACAGTGTGACTGTAAGATTTTAAAAGTAGCACAACTTCCATCTAAAATTCATTTGTAGAGTGACGCGTCGGTATCAGTTTACTCGTCTGCATCGGTTGGGACCTTCTACTCCAGGTGATTAACCATCGTGTTTCTAACTCTGTTTTCTAGTCAGCTGGTTTTGTGATAGACGTTTCATGACCCAGATCACAAAAACCCTTAACGTACCGAGTGCGGAAGATTTTGCGGCAGCTACCCACACTTTAGTAATAAAAAAATAAGACAAACTGAATAAACGTCTCGATAATCAACTCACTGAGACTCACAATGAAGGCTTGTTTTGGACGAAGAAAAACGGAAAAACACGGACTTAACTGGGAAGTTCACGATTCAGAGAAAGCTGAGAAAATTGAATACACTTTGAACTGTTCAAAAAATGCAGACATGGAGATCGTTTCAGAATAGGAAGGCGATGTCAGAAAGATTGAGCGAAATAGAAACCCAACTACTGCCTAACAAGAGTATAGCAATCATATCGTGACACGTAGCAGAAACAAGCTAGCTAGCCCCAATAGTGAAAAGCCAAGAGAATCACTATTCTACCGCCATTAATCCAGCAATACAGTTAGTTGAATACTCGGTTTAGTGGCCTCAATCTGTAAATCCAGTCTACGCTTGAATTAAACTGTCAACAATGTGGTTACGACAGACTTGGATACTGGACATACTTGGACGCTGTGCAAACCAAACGGTTCAGTTTGTGTTAAAGTTATGACGCGTTTTCCTTGGGTTGGTTCTTTTCGACAGAAATAAGTGTATTTTGTAAGGGGTGTTGAAGTTGGTTTAGTCCCACCTCTTCCGCCATACACCTGTACCGCACTGAAAACTGTCGCAGGATATACACCTTATCAGGATTGGGTAGAAAGTGTAGCGTCGTAGCTTGCGTTTTGGCTCTGTGTTACTCTCTCAATGGTAGTATTCCTTCCTGAACTAAAAGTGACCAGTATGGATATTGGGCACATGGTTGTGGGGCATCAGCAAACTTGACAGGAAATATGCGTAACATTATACCAGAAAGCAATGACTGTGATGAACTCCCCACTCAGAATTCCTGTAATACAATGTTCCGAAGAGTGTATTCTCAAATCCCGACTGCAGAATATAGAAAATAGCACGGTTTTTTCATGTTGTCCATTTCTTGAAATGCCGATGATTTTCTACATTCCCAGTTCGTGTCATAGTTGCATATCAATGTTGAGAAAATGCGCTAGTTACAAGCATCTCAGCAATGGAATGTGCTGATAAATTATTTGCATATTACTCACCCCTGATTGTTTCAAAGCCCACTTTCTATTCAGAAATGCTGGTAGGTAATGTACGACCTAACGTGAGTTGTGAATATTGTGTGTATGCACTTCCATGTGGAAACTTTTCTAGCACTTGGTGACACGGAGCCTACCAGCAGATCAGTGTAGACCTGGTCCATAACCCATCCGAGCATGTCACCAGTTTAGTGGTTTACTCGTAACAAGCGATTTCGGTTTCAATAACACGAATTTTGAAATTGTTTATTTGGTAACTGCCGAATGTGTACATTCCGTCCGGTAAGGCTTTGGACCCTGGGGTAGAGACATGGTTCAGAATTACAATATTGGCATGAAAGCTCAGTCTGTACAAAAGCTCTTTAGTAAAGTTGCCTATGTTATTCGTGTTTCTGACCATGAATCACTTAATTGTTTGACAGTGAACTGAAAGCTGCCCCGTTAAAAGTGACTTTCTGCTCACATCTTGAACGATCGTTGCACGTGAAAGCACAAGCGACCACCCAAACTAATGCTGACAGTTTTTCATTATAAAAAGAGACATAGATTTTCCTTTACTCTGCATCATATTGATTTCCACCATTTCATTTCGACAACTATTTTGCCCATCCAAAACAACGGAGTTTCATAGATGTCATAGTTATGTTATTTTTTGCGAAATGGTGTTATGTGGTAACTAATTTACTTGAATGTTAAATGTATTCCTTCTTAGTAATATTTAAGTGGATCGCTCTCACCTCTTTGGTCTCAAAGGTTCACTGTTTCACAGGTACTGTAACGATTACCGACTAGAATAGCAAAAAACAAATTTGTCAAGCAAACCCGATCCTCTCTCTTTGTTCATCAGTGTTAATTGGTAATGAATAACATAAGTTGTTTGTTTTTCAAAGACATGGTTGCCTCATCATGGATGATGCTGCTAAATAACATCAGGATTGTGTTTTATCTAATCAATTTCTGATAAAAAAACGAATTGGAAATTCACCGGTCCTAATAGTTAATATTTAGTAATTGAGTATAGTTCTTTGTTTCATAAGGCCGGTTTACACCTAAATCTGAGATATCAACACCGATTGGAGTACAAAATAGTTGAACAAAGCAGTTTCTAAAGGTGCATTAGTTACCTGGGAGTAATCTTATATCAAAGTTACCTGTGCAACACCAAAGTTTCCGTCACAACATTTTCCATCTTTTAAAGTAATGGTCTCATGGTATCGAGGAAAGTTCGATTAATTATATTTTCGTTTACACATTGTGAAGACATAGGGTATCTTCTGACAAAATCTGGGTGGATACAATGACTGGAAACCCAATTTTACTGTGTATTCATCACTGAAGACTAAGCTCCACGATGTCCCAAAGCAGTAATGTATGACGGCTGCAAAGTATACAGCTTCCACCAGGTTGGATTCTCGAAATATTAACTGAAATAGATTCGACTTTCTAAAAATTAAACCTGACCAGAAAACTTACTGATGCTGAAAGATGAGAAATCTCAAACTTCATGGTCAATCGTGGTAATGCAAGGGTGGTAACTGCAGTTGGATAAGTTCCTCGAGGATTTGAAAATTGATTCGGAATATTCGATCTTACGAAACAGTAGGCAGTAATGCGGGAACAACGCAACCGGTAACGGAGCAATCCAACATTCACTTTCCTTGCTAATGTTGGAATTTCTAGCCGGGTTTGACAGCTTAGATTTCTAGTTATTTATCGGGCCTGCAGTTCCGACTAAAAATGCTCTAATGCCACTTGGGCTGAAACCGTTAATGAACAAATGTACGTGAGATGTGGCTGGTGAGGCCTATTTAACGTTCACTCTTAAACACAGCAGTGGGGTGACGTTTCAACGTTAAATCCGATCAGTTAAATTTTGTTGCTCTCAGTTTTATAATCGTTTAATCTCGTTTCTTTTTAAAATGTGTTGAATGAATTTTTGTCTACCGTCGATCTGTAGTGGTCAATTTAGTAATTTGCAAGCAAATGAACGAAACCTTCGATCCCGTACGCACAGGCTGTATACCTTCCTCGGTGGTGAATTTTATTCAAGCTAAATGCCATGCTCGGTAGACAACCGAACACTTGAAGCATTTGCCAGTTATACATGGTTGGCGACATCCGATTCGGATTAGCCTGTCACAGTGACCGAAGCCAAAGGACGCCTGCGCTTATATATCACTGCAACTGGCTTGCGCTGCACCAATTGCAGTTCCACCAACACACCACATATCCAGTGTAAACCCGAAGGAATAAGACCGGGAGGTGTGCCAGTGGGGCCTTTCTGTCCAGCCGGCCAATGCTGGTTAGCCACTTGATTGGCTAATAGGGAAAGGAAACTCTTATCTCTCGGAAACTAAACAGAGAGGCTGCAATGACGAGATCTACACTGAGGAGAAAGATTTTTGAAGTGTAATACAAGAAGCGTTGCAGAATAGGATTGCATTTTAGTGCAACCCAAAGAAGATGGGAATGAAAAGCAAATTTCTCGCTCAACTATGAAAAGCCAGGCAGACCATTCATCATACAATGCACCAACAAAGCCGAAGAAAAGAATGGATAGACGTCCACAGACACTCACGCATCTGCTTTCCGTCTGGCTGCTCCCCTTTGGCCAATCTGACAAGGTTGAACCCACAAGGACCAAAGTCACAGTCAGCACAGCCCTCCGGATCAAAACAGCACTCAAGCCTGACCACCACGCCAAGGTAGCAGAAAGGGTCAGGTGCCAGTTATACACACACACACACACACACAATGTTAACATATTTGAGAATGAAGGTATGTAATGCAAAGACGTTTCCGGACAAATTGAGCTCAGAAGCTCGGTGATATGGTGCTACTATAATTTTCCCATTAAGGCAAGTGAATGAAGTAGGATAATGAGCTAACTGTGAAGTAAGCATTTGAGAGGAACTTGAAACTTTTGATTTGTTCCATACTGCTTATGCTCTGAAAACAGACAGGCAGCCGCATCTAATGTAGACCCTCAGCAAAACTAGACAAACATGTGTGGATCATCAGATTTACAGAGTTTGTATCGACCACAAAGATCACATTTTCGAAACTTTCATCTTCATCAAGTTGAAAGACGTAGGTTTTTGTTGAAGTGTGAACCTCTGTCATCAGAATGATACTAACATTTCCACCATTGTAATCAGACTGGCATAACCAAATAAGCGGAGAATGAAGGGCTGCTGGTGAATGTGTAAATATTTCAGCACATTACGTGATTAAAGCGGAAAACAGTTCGTATGGTTTTTCTGCTGCGCGTGTTTTCACATCAATAGGAGTTAAACGGGGAGAAGGAAGAAAACTGACCCAAATGATTCACTGTGTGGAAGCAAACGGTTTATCAGATAGTCAAAAATGCTTGTTTTCATCAGCTGACATTCCAAACAGATTCACTGAAAGTATAAGAAAAAATCATGTGATTGATTCATCAGACTCTGCCTTCCAAAGTAGCCTTGTTTATAAGCTCTGGTTTCTCACTGATTCGAATAATCTCCTATTCCGTCAGTTCCGGTACACAGTGAACTATGGTGTCTCCTTCCAGTTTAGTAGCATGCTCATTTTCCGACCTTGATAACGATTCTCTGAAATAGTAAACTCATAAGCCTCGTCTTCCACTATCCCTGGTGGCCAAAATAGACAGATATGTACTGTCTGATCAACGGACACGTGGCCTTATTTAGCTGTTTCGGTAATCCTCGATACCGGCACGTTGATCGGAACAGTAATCACAGTCTGAATGAGTTTCCTCTAGATTCGATATCAAACCGTACAGTGGAAGGTGTAAAGGAAAGTTATAGTAACAGCCACCAGTGATTATATACCTAATTACAGCTTGAAAATAACATTTTTGAAGCTAACTAGTATTCTGTCATATGTGGGTAGGTCATCTGAAAACGGTCTTTCACTGTTATTGACTGATGAAACACATATAACATTCGAAAAACTTCCCGCCACATAATATTAAACTTAAAATTCCAACCAAGTTAAAAAAACTCTATGTGGTTATGTTAGGTAAAAAGGAGCACTACCATATTCTTAGATGCACATATCCACAATTGCTGATTTACTAAGTCTGTCACTAGTTCTTACTTTGTTGGAATTGCCAAAAACTCGAAACTCCACTCGGAGGTCTGACTTCGAAATCGATGTGAGTTACACCGGCAGAATTCATGGAGTGAATTGTATGTCAACATGTCCACGCAGTAAAATTTGGACGAATCCTACAAAAAAAACCTGAATTGTTTGCTGTAAAAAAAGGTCCATGTTACCGTAAATTTGGTGTTGGCGTTTCAATACAAAATGCCTACATCTACCAGTTTTCATGTTTCAACTGTTTTGTTCAAATCCTACAACGTTGGACGTTGTTTCCAGTGTCCACAAAAAAGGAAATGGACGGCTTTTTTATTTAGTTGGGCTTCCTAGGTTCCCAACACCCTGAGATGGAAACCTATGTTTCGTGGGCAACTCAGAGAATGATTGTTTGGATGTTTATGCATTCTACCATGAGCTCTTGAAAATTATACATGAAAAAGTGCATGGGATTTGCTTCCTTTATCGATATAACTTCTCTTTCTCCGCCATCACAAACAAATTGCTGATCAGTCTCATCTTGAGAGTAAAGTGGTGCAGCAGCTTAGAGCACACAATCGTTCGGCTTCTGGCTATCATAATAAACTCGTTATTTTGGTTATATACTTAAGTGTTTGTGTCATCATTGTGATGACTATCACTTTAAGCGTATGATAACCCTGGCGTACATGGTGCCGATGACACCAACGTAAAACAAAACAGCTGTCCATTGTTTGGCCAGTCGTCAGTGAAGTGGAATTCTCACAAAAATGTATTCAAAACACTTTTCGGGCCATGGAAATGTTTACGCTTTTGAACGTTAGCTAAAAATGGCCCATGGATGTTAGTAAATGCGAAGAGAAAGCAAAAATTCTAACGAAGGTAAGAGCTCAGTGTGAATTCTGGTTTGGCTAACAATTAAGATCGAACAGTTCCTTAGCCGCTTAAAGATTAAAATAAGAATGTATAGGTCATTCAACGTTCTTGACGTTCTAGTTGGAACTACTATTTGCCTTTATGAACTAGAACTGTGGAAGCAGAAGGCTGACAGTATGCGTCCGAAAGCGAGCAGAACTTGGTGCACACATGTAACAGATTTAGTTGCAGTTGGTTTAAACACGCAACATTAAGTCGCATCAAAATTAAGGTCACGGTTCACTTGCTACCAAGATTTCACCAACGTCAAAATCAGCACTTTGTAGATATAGTGTACGTCGCAGTGAGATCCAATGGCAATCGGCTCCTCGTAGCGTGTCAAACGTTTACAGTTATTTTGGCCACTCACCGGTTGAACCTTTAAATGAAGCTATGCTATTGTGGACGTGGTTGTTTAGGTTGTTAGTGTTTCATGTTACCTGGTTGCCTAATGTCTCGTTAGACTCCCTTTGAGAAGTGTTCCGGCAGCTTAATTCTAGCAGGGCGCCCAGTCTCTCATACGTAGGATGCTGTCCATCCGTATCCACATGCATAAATAATGACTGATTCGACCAATTCAGACACTGTTTGCTTGACCGATAGCACAAGCGTCTATAAATTCAAAAAATTATGACTGACTTCACCGCAGTGATCACAGGAATAACAACAGAAGTTCATTGTTCATTCAGTTGGTACACGCAGCCTCACCTGAACAAAAATTGCAGAACTACGGTTTTCTTAGGAACAGCTGGTAGGTGGTTTAATCGCGAATTAGTTGCACTTGACTACATTTAGTTTCCTCCGTGCATTTGCTATCAACAGAAGTCCGCTCGACTTGACACTGTTAATCTCCCGAAGTACTAGCTGTTCAGAGCATTCCCGCCTGATCACTTAACGCATGCGCCAATCCTCTTTACCAGACTTCATGCCATCAAAATTCAGGATCTAATCAGCGCACTAATTCCCTCTGTGGTTAGCACGTTGACAGTGTCAAGCACCAGAATATACAGGAACTACAGAGCGCCAGTAACTTCATTTTCTGTAGTCAACCGTACGTTCTGATGTGAACGGTTTATTTGGTCCAGTGAATATTTTGCCGCAGAATGGCTATTCGTGGATATCAACAACATATCATCTGAACAGAGCCAGGTATTCCAATTATATTTGTATTTCTAGTTTGACGACAAAGATATTAGATAAAATTCAGCTGAATGCACTGCTCAATATGGCCTAATTCATGTAACGATAAATTTTGTCTTCAACCGGTTAAACCGTCTGCAGTGAAGACAGGTAAAGCCAGATCAAAGATCGCTGAACCCCGAAGCGTGCAGTGACACTGTGTTAATCACTTCCTCAGGGAAGTCGTTTAATTATTCCTCTACAAAACTATGTCATTCATATGAATAATTTAGAAGTGATAACTAACGAGTACTGATATTATTGTTACTGCAACGATTAACGTTTTGTCTGGCCTTGTGTACTTGATTTCGAAAACGCTCAACGCTTAATATTACTAGTGCTATCATTGGTAGAAGTGCGTGATCGCCAAGCCTGACTCCGCATGAATTGTAGGTCGAGGCCACGTGCTCATATCGGATCCGACAGCTAGATCACTCATTCGGTGACCTTGAATGGAGTGACCATTGTCCGACCCGGAGTCATGACGGAGCGTAGTGATCAACTTCGGTTTATGTGATTCATGGATCACAATAACACAAATGTTGGCCCAGCTGAAAAACGTGCTGATTGATCTGTTCAGGAGATCAGACAAAAAGTATGGCAAGTAACACAGTTAAGCGATGATCTGGCATACAAGATTAACTTTCATCTATGCAGATGGTAGAACAAAACAGCAACGTTAGTTGTATCTGTGACTTGCTAGCACCTCATTGGTTCAGATGAATACAGATCATCTCAGGCTGTGATATTACAACCGCTCCGAATGACAATTCTCCCTCACTCATTCTCACGTCCCCGACTAGTTTTGTTGCCATTTACTCTAACCGGGTAGTGACTAATTATACGAGATTCGAGCCGATGACTTTCGTGTAGTACGCTAATATTTTATACTCCACTGACAACAACCGAGTGTGAAGCTTAAGTTTGTACTATGATGGTTTGATAATAAGCATACTGAAAATCACAAGAGAACTGTGACAGCTGCTGCTGAATTTCACTAGCTCAATGAGCCCTACATTGTGAACCGTACGGCCAGGTTATACCACGGTGCCCTAGTTTACATGAGCTTATGGAGACGGATGAATTATCGCAAAACATCAAGGGTAGAGATTATCAGGCCAAATTTAAACAGTGGGGATCACATAAACTGACTTCCGTACATAGTAATGTAAACACCAGCTTTAACCGCACAGCTCTGAGCCGGGAGTGCGTCGTTAAGACTAGGACGAAATGGAAGCTAGGTCATGTAACCAAACCGCCTAATCGAAGTGAGATTGTCTGGTAGGCTTTGTGGTGACTGTTTCAATCATTATCGTTTGATGTCACTTAAACTAATCTAACAGTAACGACCAGGTCAACCCGAAGATGTAAAGCACCCTGGATCGAAAATATTCTCAGACCTAACAAGCATCGACTATATCAGTTTGTTTGCCTAACTTTAAGGGATTACTCCCAAGCGTATGACTGCATTCCGGTTGTTCAATCTTGAATAGAAAAATCCGAACACTGTCTGGAGGAAGCTTTCAGAAGTTACGTAACAAGTTTATGTTGACCAGTAATACATGAGACAGAAAACTGGCCTTTAGACCAACAGAAAAAAGAAAAGATACTTCGATAAAGATTTTGTGACGAATGGCTTAAGAATATTCCAACACTTCCCCTACAGTCCACGGAACTATACTGATGAATAAACCCTGCTCAGCTTCGGAAATTTCATTTTTATTCCCGACTCATTTCTATACGTGTGATAAGCACTTGAAAGTGTAGTGGATTTTGCTTGTCGGTGTAGGTATGTTCCATCTTACCTAGGAAATGTAATTGGAAAGTTGTTGTGCCGGGTAAAATCCACGATGATTCAATACGGAACAATAGCTTGGGTTTGGCTGGTAACTTTAATGTTAATGGTAGAAATTGTAAGTACTGACACTAAAGTAGATGTTCACGTTTTCTGACTCCTACCGGCAAGTGCAAATGTTTTCATCAGTTTTCCTAGTGTAGAAATACTACCATATTGTAATTCACTAGTTCCATGCAATAATTAGTGCATGCTACGTAAATCGGTGCTCACAGCTTATTTGCCTGCTACTTTAGTGCTACTCATCGGTCGACATAAAAACAATCGACAGCTCAATCCATCAGGACAGCAAGAAGACATACATTGCAAGATGCAAGCATTTCGTTTATTCTCATCAGTCGGTTACAGTCCAGTCATTGAGTTTGAAAATCAGCTTCATTTCAAAGTCTACCAAATGGATTTAGCTGTCAAAATATTGCCTCACTGTCTTTTCGCTTTCCATGCTGTCATTAGTGTCTTCTAATGGATTTGAATTTTGCTCAAATTTGTGCAGTAATGAACAGTACAACCTAATCGATTCGTCGAGTGACCAAGACATCAGAAAGCAAAACACATATCCCTCCATTTCTTGGCAAATATATAAGCTATCTGTACTTTTGGTAGTCTTTCTGGTGGGCAATTCGTGAACAAGTCTGTGGTCAACACGGGTGTGCAGATTTTGACAGAAGTATGAGAATCTGCGACATTAGAGATAAATACATAATATGAAGCCAACTAGCTGGTATCATTAACAACACCGTGTTAAAAATCTGTTGAGGATGATTTGTTTTCCTCGAATTGTTGTGAAGTGAATGCAAGTTCTCAAATTTGGCCACACTTGGTTTGCCTCATCAACACAGAGTATATGAGGTCTGAGTCATGTCAAATTCGGACAAGGAAGTACATGCTGCGAGCAGTTTTCATTCATATTAGGCCTATTCCTGTAGATCGACTGTCAGCAACAGTGCTTTCCAGGAAATTTGATAAAATGGATAAAAATAGAACTCCATTATAATGAAATTTATTGCAAAGAGTGAAGTTTGCAACAGATTGTATAGTTGAGTTTTGCATTCGGTAAACCGCGCTTACGGGGGCGCAAATGAATGATATCCTAGTACAAAATGTGCGGTTCAGAGTTAATTGATGAGTTAGTCTTCATGGCTCAATAACAGTAAAATCAAACGACTACATTCTATAGTTAAACAACATAACCGACTGAAGTTTAGCACCAATAGTTCGACAATTGCAAAAGCGTGCTTTTGCAGGACTTTTTTCTAAGGACCGTCTAAAGAATGCTGACGTACCGTCGTTGGTATGATTTCCAAAACGAGAGGAACTCACAATCCTCCGAGCGCGCAAAAATCTAACTTAGTACAAAGCGTAGAGAAGAGTTCCGTCTTGTGAGTAGGTAAGTGAAAGTATTTGATGTTGAGTATACATCACATCAGAAACACCTTGATGTAGGTGGGTGGTAGTTGCTGACCTTAGAGTGTTTATGAAGCGATGTGATAATACCGTTACTGCTGTGTGATTAGTAATAACTTCTGGGTGCATTCGTGGCTAGTTAAGCTGGAAGGCCCCAGTAGTCCAACTGCTCACTAGTGTAGTAACGCTTATTAAATCATATACACCAAACGGGTTTATTTGCCGATAAAACTGGACACTGAGAAGTGTGCCCAACGTTTGGGAATGTTGCTTTTGCACTGTGGATCAGATGCACTTGGTTGTCTGATTTGAAGTTACAATCCGAGCTCAATCAAAATTGTCTGTAGAGTACTTCTGTATGAATTATACGGAGATGTCAAGGTCTGTGGGTTTCGCAGTTCAGTAGGAGTCTACACAGGTACAAAGATCATATATGCTGAGGCCCGGTGCGTACTCCCACTTGCCAACGGTATATTGAAGCACTGTAGGAAACAGCCCAGTAAAAATACTGTTTAATGGATGTCCAGTGCAAAGATATCATTTTGACGAGGCCTATTTGTCTTTGAAAATCACCGATATTCTTGTCCCACTTGTAACACTTCAGTATGTATTATATACCTCTATAGTGACTGAACAACAGATTGCTTTAGCTTGATGTTAGCACAACTAATGGCACAACAATCCTTGTGTCTTCTTCCTGAGGAATGATCCTGTGACAGTTTCGAGGGGATTAATTTCATGTTGTGTTCTTGAGCGTTCATGAACAGTGAGTGTTGAAACATTTCAGCGCTTTCCACAGATATAAACTGTTTACAGTTTTACGGTTGGGAAAAGAAAACAGCCTCAAATTTCCTGCGCAGTTAGCGAGTCAGATACACGATGTTTCGCCGTAAAATCAAGGCGCACTTATTTAGACCTCGTCTGTAAACAGATAAGCAATCTACATTTGAATTTGTGAGATGCCTGCAATTATTGTTCAATACGAACCGTAGTTTGACTTGTTTTCTGCTGCCTATCCCCGAAGTGTCTCTCCGTGACTTACCCTGTACTCTGGCAGCGATAATAAACGATGTGAACAGAAGTCAAACTGACAAAGTTTACACCAAAATCTAATATCTTTATCCGAGATTCCTTCAGTCCTATGAACATGATGAACACGAGGCAAGCGATGTATGTCTTTCTAATATTCCAGCGATCTGGAGGAGCACAACTTACCGCAGGTTTCCAGCCCGCAGTGTGTAGGATTGCAAGAAAACCGATCTTGATGCTCATTCTCAAAGAAGTTATCCAAAAGTAGCCTTCTGCTTGGCTGATTTCATTGTTTAAACTGTCTCTATCTGTTAGGTTTATGAGCAGACAGTTACGTCAGTCAGTGAAAAACGTGCAGGCTGAGAGTGAAAAAATTTTTGTTAAACTGGTGAGCAACTGCATGTTAAAAGAAATTCTCAATAAACACGTTTTCACAGGCAGCATTTCTCAACGAGACCACATACTCTACCAACGAAAGCGGTGCTAGAACCGTTGCAGAAAGCAAGTCGACCGTGGAAAGATGTTCATAGGGAAAGGCAACGAGATATTTTACACGTTTTCACTTGAAACCTAAAGAGAGAAATATCTTAAAAACGCCTTTTCTACAAGTTCCAATTTTTAACGTTTGCTTGTTGTTGTGGAGGGCGGTAAACTGATAAGAAGTATTAACTCACCTTCGAGTTGGTTGTGCGGGGTACCTCATATTTCCGGTAAGGTCAATACGTCAGGGCGAATGTCACCAACGCTGATAGGGACTCTACTGAACTACTGTCCACCTTAAGCATCTAGCACTGTTAACCAAAATTCTTCGGAATGGCATGGCCGGCTTCTTGGCCTTTGTCACTCGTTTGCGTAATATTAATTATGTCCCATTCAGTGATAGATTTCAGCTACATGCTTAACTCCGCATTGAAGTTTCGGTGGTCCATGAGGTGGGATGTGCAATCGGGTTCATTGCATATGATTACTTGATGAATGTGAACAGTCAAAAAATGGTCGCTGAATTCTTACAAAATATGGCAATCTGATACGTCCTACTCAGGTCACCACAGATCTTCAAAATAACGAAAAAGCCACCGAACTCAACGTTCCCAAGGTAAAGCACTTAATTTGCTACCTGTCACCGGTAGTTTCATAAGTCGAATTTGATCTTCATTCTCGACAGTAAAATCCACAGTATATCAAAACGAATCGAAATAATCCCTAGTCAGAAGAATGGTTGAAATTACGATCGATACTTCCATCTGTAATTGGGGGAACATCGGAACGTATGACGAACCGTTCTTGCTAATTACCAAAGACAAAGTGTGTTTATCTCAGCATGCTCAGTTGCACAATGTTCACCTTAATCACCAATTTCCGCGCAAAGTACGCAAGATTAGCGGCCAAGTTGATGATTGATAGGGCTACCGAAACTGTTGTTCTCATTCCCGTTCAAAAGTTCCACCCCCCCAAAGGGTCTGAACAAATTTGAAGCCAATCGTGGGTAGCTGTCTGTCGAAAGATATATAACATGCAGAGTTATACAGTCAAAACTTCTTATCTGAGTAGCCACAATCGGATAGTCTATTTTTGTCCAAATTAAAAACTGTGTGTGAACAACACATATGGAATGTTGGTCTTCTGTTCTCATAGATGCCCCTTGGACCAGTGGTCTGACGAACAGAACCTTGGGTTAGCGACTTCGATGTTGCCGGTTAAATTTGCAATCTAACTAACTCTGCCCGATGAGATGGAACCAATGCGGAACCTGGTGTTGTTTGCACTCAGTTAAAGAATCTGAAACATGTACACTATCATCTAATTAATAGTTCAGAATGTACGTGCCAGGATTGGTTGACACGCTCAGCGTGGTTTGTTGCATTTCGAATCGATTGCTTCGCCCAACTGGTGATAAGAAGCAAATTTTTGAGTAAAAATTCAACATACAATTTTCCGTCGAATATGACGGCTTGGCTTGTAAACAAAAAGAACTGTTTTCAAGACGGACTAAACAAATGCCGGTTTTACCTCAAAAATTAAATTTTACGTCTGCGATGAATCAAAATCCTCTACGTAAAACTGGAATAGTATTAGGCTGAAATGCTTTTATGTGCCTTGACGAGATTTCACTGTTTTCTATGCGACTCGCTTTCCGGTCGGCTTGTGTCGTCTTTTAATTCCATCATTTTATCTGGCCGCCCAGAGATTTTCTGTTAATGGTTTCCGTCTGACTAACCGAAGTTCAGCCTAACCAGTCAATGATTATCCACTCAAAAGTAGCACGATGGCGTCAACCAATAGGTTACAGATAATTTTGTCGTTGTCTGTAACAGGGTGTCCAGTTCATTGCACGTGTGAGGATTAGGACACTAGGTAACGGAATGGAATAAACATATCCGACAACAGGCCTATCATAGTGAGCAAATTGCCACCGCCAGCTACCGTTAAAAGCCAGTACGACGCAGTTCATCCGCTCCACTTACTAATTCCAGTGTACTTAAAAGTGAATTGGGTCAAAATTATTTCATTCTCGATTTCGATATTATTAAACTCTGTTGCATAGGCGTAGATACTACCACCCCCAATACACGTTCCAGCTGTGTATGCCACAGATACTTCTGATCAAGTTTGGATCAGAAATACAGGTTAGTTACACTCCTCTGGCATGCAAAGTATGCTGGGTATCGCTTTGAGCTACGAAGTGGTGGTTGATTTATTAACCGCTGTAGTTCGGTCACCCACTCGGAACTCAAAATACCTCCATCCCTAAAACATCACAGGTATGTTACTGATCTTCGAATCATGATTTGAAGCATTGTGTTTCCGTGTTATCGGCATCATTATGATCTCTAATTAAGTTGAGTACATATCTTACTGTACCTCTGAATCATACCCGCTCATGCTGTCTCCGTTCACAGAAGTGTTGCTGGAATCATTGTTTCGAAAGGACGCTGTTTACCGACGTCCCCACTTAGAATATGGTTTTTAACCAGTACAACAAGCAAAAAGGTTCAGAAACATTTGGCATGCCTGTTACAAAGCGACCCCCGAACTTCTGAAAATCATACTGTCGTGTCCGCACAAGAAGCTTGGCCAACAAGTTGGCTTATTGCGCAAACTTCCGTATAGGTCATGTCAAAAACTAAACCATAAACGCGTGCACTCATTTGCACGACACCCATGCACTCACATACATTGGGTGAGAGTACGTGGTCATCCGCCTTGGTGAAAGTTCTCATACATCATGTACACACTGTTCCGATAGTCTCTTCTTGTCCGTCGTGTTCGGGGTTTGTTCTTTTGTTCCTGAATGTCCCCTGTGGGAAATACGCTACTTGTGAGTAGTATACTACTCACAACGAAACTGCCTCTTATTCATCAATACTAGCACCACACCTGCCTGTCAATAATTTCAGCCGAATTGCTCCTCGGTATTAAGGTACTTTTTGCTACTCCAGTGCCCGAACCAATTATGTATCCGTCAGCATCAAACGACAGTGGCTTTGTTCTTGTCGCGTGTGAATTAATCTTATCGTCCTTTGATTATTCAGAAAGAAACAGATGTATGATGTCTACTGTATGGTTCATACGAGTTGATCAGCGTAAAACGTAACTCTGGATTACTCCACGTCAAGTTCGGACCCAATCAAAGTAGTGCGTTATCGCCCTGTTCGGAATCAGAGTTGGGGCATTCTTCATTCTTTATTGTTTACAAATAAAGCGGAAACCTTCAAGATAAGACAAGACAGACTACTTTGAAGTTGGTGGTATTTTGATGATCTTTCATCTGCTGAACAGAATGTCCATATCGGAAAGAACAGCCAATTTTCACAATTCCCTGGAACTTGATGGAAATAGGAATTATCCACTATGTCTAACTCTTCCCGTTTGGAACACAGTGACTGAACGTCTGCCGTTGGATTATCGATCCATTTATATAGCGCCCACAGCACGGCTTTTGTTGGATTCTAAGTTGTTCACGTTGAATTTCCAACTCTCAGTTGCTCGTTGCATTGTATGCGCGTGTCTACAGAATGAAAGCATTTGCAGCCATGTCATGGTCTTATTGCCTTGTCACAGTCAGTTTACAGCTAATTTACTCACAATAACTTGACAGGCACCAGATGAAAAGTAACTACTACGACGCAGAACGTTTTTGTTTAGTTGAATACAAAAGCCCGCATTCTACAAGGTACAGTATAGAACTTATTTGAATAACATCAATACTGTGTTGGAAAAACTTCGAAGTTAGAAATTACAGCCCCATTAAACATGCTTCCATACGGTGCTAATGCATAGGATTGGGGTGATTGAAGTCTACTAAAACACTTCTGGTCCTTTGGTAATCTTTGAGTGGTGTTTAGTCCACAAATGTGTGGGTTTCCGATCACCAAACACTGACAGCTACGTTTTCACACATGTCACACTAAGATTACGCTGCATACTGGCCTAGGAAGGGGGGAATAAAAGAGGATAATGGATAAGAAATCTTTACTAACAAAGTTTCTGTTGTGGTCTGGGGTTAGTGTACACTTGATTACTGATGTAATTAGTCTATTATGAAAGGAAAAATTCAAGTTGTCACCGCGTGAGCTGACAGATGAATGGTCACCTTTCGAATTCTATAAAAAATTAACGAGTGAACTCGCCCCATATGCATCGTCTTATTGACTTGACAGAGGCCACTGACTCAGCCAGTGCACAAGACTAATAAACTTCCCTCAGGTGCATTACGTCTTTCTACAAGAACGATGAAGTTATCATCCAATGTAATGACATATCCTGAGAACCTCTCTCAACCTTCAACAAACTGAAATGAAACTGAGTGCATATCCCCGCAAGCCTTGACAGTTTCCTCTGTGTTGCTCCCTCCAACTTTCTGCATCTCAGACAACAGAATTTGCATTCACTCTAAAATTGATAGGAGCCTGCAGAACATTTTTTGATTAGGAATAAGAATCACGGTCAGTCCAATGGTGATAGTGTAACTAGTATTCGCAAAAGACGAGGCCCTAAAAACGCATTCTCAGGAAACTTTACAACGATTTATCAGCAATCTTACACTCGCGATTCAAATCTACTATTTTCCTGAAAGGATTAACTATCTTCAGCCAAGACGGCACTGACTCTTTTGAAACCACAGGTGGTGAATCCAGGCTGAAGGTGGGGAACAAATTCAACTACCGCGGATTCACGGTAACTTGCCCTCCAAAGCCTTCCGGGATCAGCCTACTAGCAAGTTAGCGCCAGCTACAGTCAGCATCTCAATAGAATCAAGGGGACTCTCAAAATGATTTTCAACGAGAAGGTAGAAACGTACCAAGTATCTACACTTAGCATACATGCACCAGCAGTAAACCACAAAATATACCGTCACATTCCGTTGTCTCACATTAACCTTTGATATGAGGCAGCAAAAATGTCTTAGAAAAATCAGATGTTCCAATGGAGATGGTCTTGTTCGTTCAACGAGAGCTGCTGTGGCTTTGTTATGTGAGCTGAATGGAAGACTGATGAATTTCAAAGCACAGACTGTACGGCATGATTCAACTGTTTTTCAAGGACCAGTGTTGTTCTACCAGCATCTAAGTAGGCGTAGTATGAAGATTGCGGATACCAGCACAGCCTCTTTTAAAGTGGTAGCTGTAGATGGTTATGATCGAAAGAAGTATGCAGGAGAGGGTGTGCTGAAAAACCGATAGGCAGAAAGATATGCAGTGGAACAACAAACGAAAATATGGGCTGAAACACACAACGGCAGCAGTTGCAGCCAGGTTTGTTTCACCAGACTGGGTTGCGTAGTGACAACGTACGAATCGAGATCGTCCGTAGGATGAGGTAGCTACTGTCTACCAAAAACAACGGATATCATTATACTGGGTGTAACGAATCAGAAATCACCTCTCCCGAACTCTGTTCCCCACCTGGTTGCCATCTCCTGATTTTGCCTCTATAAGCTTGATATAAATACCTTCAACGTATTTTGCCACATGCTGTGATGAATTTCATCCATAGCAGGTTACTGCAATGTTAAACTTGTTAGGATGAAAGTTACTCGGTACTGGGGGGAAAACCAAAGCTGAGTGATACACGGCTTCAGTACTACAGTAACCGAACGGCTTACGTTCACCAAAACGATGGGCCCATATTCGTGTACAAAAATTCAACGTGATAATCTTAAGACATACAATTGTGGGAAAAAGTTACAACTTGACATAATTACTGCCCAACGTTGGTCCAGATAGATCCTCGCCCTGCAATCAGTTCGACATGTCTACTTCTTCAGTTGAGTATCAATTCGTCTATCTGTCATATCATTTCATGTAGGAAGCCTTCCGCGCAACATACAGAAGATTTACAGTATTCTGAAGATCAACCAACATAAATCTAACACAATAAAATTGCGTCTTTGCGGCTAGTCTGCCAGAGTTGATTATCGTATAAAGCCATCCATCTATAACGTTCCACATTCTTACCTCATGACCCTTAAGTTTAACAATTGGAAGCTGCCCACGCTTGTATACTCACTTCACGCAAAGCTACAGACAAATGTGTAGTTAGTTAGTTAAATTACCAATTATCTCCTGTTCATTCACTGAGGTTACCTCTGTAGTTGCAGTTCGGTCAACTTTTTAAACCCACGAGAAAAATGCATGGTGAACAGCTTGCGAATTGTTTTCACAGCATCGAGGTGTTGGTTGCAGATTTTATCAGTCAAGCCCGTTAAAGACTGTGTATTCCGCAATAAAGTTAAAAGACCACTTAATATCTTACAGGTCCCAAGATTACAGTGAGCCGTTTCAGTGCTCTGACTCTGAAGACAAACCACCACCACCACCACAAAAGGTCTTAATAGAACTGGTTGAGTTACATAGTTATAATGTGCTATTACACCGATTCCCTTGAAGGATTACGACGAAATTAACTGGCCACTCCATGGGCTTGTCACACCCTCACTCACCACATCATAGTAGATGACACTCTTTGTCAAAGCCATCCTCAAGTTTTTTGCACATGCCTTCCCAGAATTCTGTTTAAAAAGCTGGAGTTTCGCAATTGGATTACTCACTGTTCATTGTTCATTGGTGGAAACCAAGAATCGTCGACTGAATGAGACCCTTCACTGAGCATCTGAACACCCAATAAGCAGAATATTACGTAACTTCCCTCTTCTAGCACGCCGTCATGTGCGAATCTAGGAGCCGATTGAAAGACAAGTCATTTATGTCAACGGCACCTGCACTGGTGGTGTATCCCAACTGTTAACGGCCGATCAGGAAGGACGAAATTCAAAATGAAGTTGTCTTGGTCACTGCTCGGAATCTGTGATCAATTCTGAGAGGGAAATCTGCCTTGAGCTCTTGTCCTGTGTCACCACGTAATATGCGGTATATCGAATTAAGTTACTGCAAAGTCCCCAGTCCCTGGTCAAATACCTTTGCAACCGGCTATCGGAGTGGCCCGTAGTCTTGACTCCAGTTATCGCTTCCACCCATCGCTCTCTGGGAAGCCAAAGTTTTGTCGAACGGGACCGCTTTTTCCGAAATCTGTGCTACTTCTCGCGGAGGATACAAATGCTTTCGAAGGCGGTGAGTCACTAGCTACTGCATTACCCTACCAAGCACACAAGATAGGCTTACTGGCCAATAACTGACAGTCTCCGACCATCTTCTCCGCTTATACATAAACACAACCATCGCTTGTTTTCACTTCTCTGCCAGTCTGCCTCCCTTCATAGACTGGTGATACAAATTTGTCAAAGGCACGGATGGTTCTACTGCTAGTTCACATAGCAAAAATTGGTAGATGTGTTGCGGGCCGAGAGATATGCTGACATTGATCAACCTCAGCTCAAGTTCCACTTCCTCAACATTGTTTCGATTTGACATGGCCTGGCATCGTCCAGCAAGTTAGACTGCGCGTGGCCCTTGAAATAGACCAAAGTATATTGCCGAACCACTAACTGAGTTCTATTTTCAGCACCCTTTGTGCTGCTCCACCAGCGCAGGGATTTTCGTCGTGGTTCAGGCACACCGTCTGATATACCTTCACAGCCTCTTTGGTACTGTTGCTGATTCCACGGTCAGCCTTTCCCCATACTTTTGACGGTCTTTCAGTTCCGTGATGTTATATTCACTTCGTGTTTTACCGGTACACATCGTAAGAATCATAAACAATCCGATAGTTCTCCAGCTGCTGGTGTCTGCGCTTGAGGCTGGTATGCAATTCAGCATCGAACCAAGGAGGCTCTCTAGCATGGGGACGATTAAGCGACACATATGCATACCGTTCCAGGAAAGCCAGCAGGCTGTCTCTAATTCTGTGTCTGTGCACCTCGACTGTCGTTGCGCTACCGTCGCACTCGATAGTGCACTCAGTCCTCATAATTTCTTTAAGTGAAATTCTCAAGAATAGATGTTGCTTGCCGTTTATCTGTTGACCACTATGTATCAAGAAACGCATGGTCATTCATCCTCATTAGAAGCAGAATATTTACGAGATTGGTGTTGGATTACCGTATGGAGAACACCAGATACAAAATATGATGGCTTTCGGCCCGCAACCGCATGGAGGCCCCATATGTTGGCACAAGCACAGCTCTTCGACGACCAGTCAGAGCAGTGACTCAGAAAGATTGTCCGAAAAACTGGTTTAAGCATGGGTTCTCCAAATGATATTAGGTACATTAAAGTCTCCTATGATGAAACAGTAGTTAATTTCTCAAAATTTTTAGATCGTCCTACAGTTCAAATGCAAACGATTCAGGAGAATGGCACATGACACCTGACATGACTGGGCTGTTTGATGTTATCTTCGCTTTGAACCGCAATCCTTCACAAGTACCATCACAGTCAGCTCTGGCTAGCATGAGAGTGGCCAGAACATTATCACGAATAAAGAGAATACACCCTCTGCTTGCACACCCTTAATACTTGAGCGGTCCGAGATGAAGAAGATTTATCCCTAAAGCTAGACCTCAACGTCCAACACTTTCTCTGGCAACCACGTCTCTGCAAAACCATGACTGCGAGTTTATGAGTTCGGATCTGAGCCTCCACCTAACCTACTTCGCTTATAAGGCTCCGGACATTTGAGCACACCATTCTCTTCCGGCCCAAGCTTGCTTAACCGTCTCTGGAAGGTGGAGACGCGGAAGATATTAACGGGAACTTTATTACCCCCACACTGTTTAAGGGAAGACAAGAGGTTTCCAGCGGACCTGAGACCTCCTTTTCGTGAAAATCCTGAATAAGAAGATCATACTGCTCCCTATCTTCCCTATTTTTCAGCTCCCTAAGACCACCTTTAGGCGTTCACGGTTCTCTGGGGCCAAATCTCTAGCTGTGCGCATGTCTGTGCAACATGATTTTGGTGACCGCTGCAGAAGCATGAGGGCTTTTGATACAGTTCGCAGAGAAACTTTGAACGCAGAACGGGGCGCAGTTATATCCTCCAATTCCTAGCCAACGCGTATTGCTGCGCACACACAAATTTGTTCGGCTAGATATTTCTCTTCAGCTATGTACATTTGAATTAGTGGAACACGGAAAGAAATATTGTGATCTAGTCGTCAATGAGATATCTGGGTGGTAGATTCGGAAAGTTTTAATTCTATAGCGTACTGGTCGCATGCTAGGTGGGCTGTCCTAGATCTTAGTCGAGCTTCCTTCCACTCAGCTGCTGGGTGGGGCAAAGTGGTCTACATGGCTAATATCCATGGCTAAAGGCCTAATAGTGGATGCGGCAAACTGTAATTTCGCTATCCGTTTGTGTATATCTCCGGTTTCTTTTTTACCTCATGCAGGTCGGTCCTCCGAAACTCTCGCAACCACATCAGTGAATGTCGGTTAACTAAGAGCTGGGATACCCGCCAACGACAACAATTCAAGGATTACCTCTGCCAATGTACAAAACACCTTCGAAAGCGACAAAATACACGTAACGTCCACATCATTTTCACAGAGTAACCCTTGAGGAGGACTCGAACTGACACTGGCAGGACAACACTTCAATCTGCGGAATTTCAACCGATCAGAATGACTCTTCTTGAGACAGCTGTATAATTCGCCAACAATTAACGCGCAGATGCGATGTGACCACGTGACATAAATGTCGCATTCTGAAGCCTGAGTTCTTTTTCCGTCGTTCTTTTCTCATCTTAGGCATGGCGAATACTCTCTTTGCGGCCAAAAGTCATCTCCTGATAACCAGGTTCGTTGGAGGAGTAAAAATGGATCTAGCTCCCCAAACTCGTCTTTGTTCTCAGAGTTGGGAAAATCCACACCATTCGAAAAAATTCAACCCACACGCCAAGGACGATCCCCCATAATTTCAAGGGTGAATAAACAGCATTTTAGTTGACAAACAGACAGAAGTGATATTAGATAATTTCCAGTTCCGTCATTCTACGAGGTGCGGCATTCAGCAATGCTGAAAATATGGTGGTTTAGTCATCCAGCCAAAGGAAGACTCCAATCACCTAACAATCCGAATCTTACTGCCAGTGACTCCAGTAGGCGTCTCATTCTTGGGTGTAGAACAATCGAAAACGATTTCCAGATTTAGCTGAAACAAAAAAAATTCGGGGCACTGAACAACTGCCTTTCGGAGTTGAACTGAACACTTGTGTTATACATCCTCAGAAGAACTGTTAAAATAGTGTATGATTGTTAAATCATTCACGCATTGGTTGCGTCGTATATCTGAGATTTAACGGATTGGGTAGACCAAGGCTGATTTTATGAGCATCAACGAGAATTGTGCAGGAACTCACTCTGCATCAAGCACCTAAACGAATGTGAGATAAATGGCACAACTAACTCGCAAATGAATTAATGTCCGTAACTATCAGCAACTGCCACTCCTACAGTAGGATTTGCGATACGCATATCCGATAAGTGGTAAGAATGAAGAAACATATCGTGTGCTTCTGATTTCAATCACACCACCAAACACGTCCTACATATGGTGAAATACCTAATAAAGAGGCTGTGGGTAAATATTCACCGAATAATTATCGTAAGATTGAGAGTCATTTTCCATTACTAACCATCACCTCCACCCAGCACATGAACGAGTGTGCACCGGCAGGAGACCAGTGGCTGTCGGCTATTGCAGGTCTGAGGCGAATTTGGAACGGTCACTGAGTTAGTTATTAGGAATTGTAAGCAAAGGGTGAATTGTTAGGATAGTACGCTGGTTGGATTTTTGTTAACATTCTACGCCATACTAACTGGAAAACCTTCTTCTTTAGAAAATGATTTACTCACTCAAACATTCCACTTTGTGTGACTCTGGCTCCTCCTTTGTAGAGTGGACGTATTAGTCTGGCTAGCACACTCTCCTGAACTAAACCCGTTTTAGAATGGCTGGAGCCTGCCCACTGGGCACGTGAACAAAATCGGCGAGGTTTAAAGCTGTAATGTTTTGTTAAAAGAAGATCTTAGGCGAAAACAAAATAACCCGACTTTGACACAGCTTAATTCGCCCGCGATGAACATGTCGAAAAGATGTGCTAAAGTTGCGAACTCGAACGTACGGGCAGCGTCATGTTATTTATAGTATTGATCACCGTTACTTTTTACCCACGATGATTAAAGCTTTTTGGCTGGGAAAACGAGAGTTCTGTAACTCACTTTAACCGAATCATGTGTAATGTACCTGGTGGTCCCATAACTTGCCGTGGAGTTTATACCATCACCCATTAAATCAGATTAGGCAGAAATTACTTTTGGTCTCACTCTACCGGGAAATTTCTAAAAGTACTGTGGTAATTTCTAGCAATTATCGGTTAATTTGATCAAACAATCTGACGGGGTGACGTCCCAAAAACTGACTACAGTGTTCGTCGAGAAATTTTCTAAAAATATCACTGTTTTACGTATGGTTCAGGGTACAGTTTTGTTTGGAAAAAACGCTTGGCTGCGCGACTGTCTACAATCAGACAGTCGTTAAAAGAAATGTCAAAATATACATCAAAGCCCGAACGCTATTTTGCAAGTCCAACGCGTCTCCAAAATGGCTGTCAATTGGGCAGCACATGTTACTCTGTTGGTGCGTTCCACACGACATACGCGCAGTTCCCATCGTCCTTTTCTAGCATACCGTCCATTTTGCCACTTAGTACTGCCGGTAATGTTGACGTTCGATGAATTCCTCTAAAATTACATCATATTATGCACTGAAAACGCATCGTACTGTTACAGCACATGCTATCCATCGACGTATCAATAACTTGCCATCACTTCCTGACTAATTAGCTACTACCAACCCTCGGCCAAATCTTCCAGATGCTTCGGGGACACCCAAACACTGTTTTCCGTGACTGACAAGCGTCCACATCCATCAACAATAGTGTAACATGTGTTCTTTTATCATGTCCTGCACAATATATATACAGTCATCTTTTTCTGTTTCCTGTTTTCTTGATGCTAGAGACTTGTGACACTTCAATTAGCCTTAGAAAGCGTACTTGTATAGATCCCTCCCCACGCGATTAATAAGATCTGGTACCGGTAGCAGTAAGCAGTTGTTATTCATGAGTTGATAAGCCGAATTTATGGATGTACAACAGTGTTAAAGAAATCACAGCCTGTCATTGGTTGATCTAAATAGCACATCCGAAATCATAAACTGTATGTTAACTGGTGGAATACGGAACAGGTGAATTGGCGAATAACGGAAGTCACAACACTGGGACCGTTCGTCCAATCCTAATGTCGTATTTTTAACGCGACATTCGGATTGTTCAATTGTTACATCTTCTGTTGTGTCGGGGTTTGGATAAGCGGTGGACTGAGTAGATTTTCACCACAAGACTGTCGTTACTTTTAACTCTCGAGCAATCCATCTTAATTTGTACCACACATTTTATTGGTTAGGCTACAAAAGGTCGTTTAACAAAATCCGGATTTCCTTCAACATGCGCTTTAGCTGCTTCTGCATTTTGTACTACAGAAAGGCAAACTGGATGATCCTCATGCACGAAAATACTACTGACGAGTTATTAGATGGTACACTAGATTTCATACATTCTCGAAAGTTGTATGGATAATATTCAAGAGTAAAGTCAAATATTACCATCCTCAGAGTGTCTGCCCAATGATGCCATCATTGTGATATTAGGATTTTTTTTATCTAACAGCAAATTTAAGAGGTCAGCGAAAGAAATCATAAGCAATATTATACCGCTTACTTATCGACCATGAAGGACTAAGATAAGTCAACTCAGTCTACACGATATTGCCGTGTAAAACGATCATAAAATATGTTGCTTAAGCATAATCATCGAAAGAAATGATTTTAGTTGCTCCATTTTATTTAATGAACCACCTCATATAGTATAAAGGGAGCTAGTGAAAATTGTTTCAGAGATATTTTTTTCCACTGAAGCCAAAACTATTGCGCCACTAATCTTTTCGGCTTGACTTCCCATTAACATATTGCGAAACCAATTATGCTCAAACTTTGGATGAAATATTATAATTGGTCCTTCCTCCCAGGTTTTGTGATAGCTGCTAATCACGAAAGCGATCCAACTCATGTAACCTTCTCTCCGTTAGTCATATTATAGTAACCGCATCATATGACGATCAGGTTTCTGAGAGCTTAGATCTTTCAGACATTCAAAATTTATGCATTATATTTGGGTTGATAAATATGACTCACTGTTTCTCGTGAGTAGTCAGCTTATTAGAGGAATATTGTGTCACAAAGTTACTGAGTGTAAGAGGTGCTGGGTAGACTCACTAAGCACAATCCATTGAAATGTGAAGCACCTAGCATCCAGAAATAACATCCTAGACTCAAATGAATGGAGTAACTGTTCAGTGACAGTGTTAAGAGAAGCAAGAACAAGTCGGTTAAGATGAAGAAAACATGTAATAAAACCTCTGAGGTGGACCAATCCTTCTCCTATCTTCTCTTCTGTAGATCCAACTGCAAGGCAGCTGCCGCAATTTTACTCAGTGAAAACAAGGCAGGATATCAGTTACTTCAGAGTTTCAGGATGCATGCTGTTCGCAACGTTTCAGATATTGGAGACTGCACGATTTTATTGTACAACGATTCGAAACAGAAATGCCAAGAAAAAAATCGAAAACCACATCGCACACTAATTTTGGGTACGTGTTGCCACTCCGCAACCGGAGCAAGCTCTGATAACCTGTCAATCGATGATGTTTGTCTGTATAGAACTAATCAACCAATGATCCCATCTGTCATGATTAACAGCCAATAATTCTTCCAGCACGCAATCATGGACAGACTGCCTTTTCACCTTTCTGAGTTCCATAAATGCTCTTTATCTCCATTCAGGCAAAGCTAATTGAAATCTCTTTTTGGCAAAGTGACAACATTAACTTAGACCCACGAGTTAACAAAAAATAGGCGACTACCGACTGAATTCACTTGTCGGTAAAATGGCAGATCTGATGTACTCAGCAGCTTGCTAGATGCTTCAACCAGACACATCTATGTGAAAACCTACCGCCGGCAGAAAGGATCGTACATAGCACTTACGCTCTTCACTTCTACACAGGCACCTTTGCGCTCACATCATGCACTCTGTGACTCAGGAATGTACGAAAGTGGATCAGTGGGGCAAATGACGTTTTCCGGTTCCACTGTGAGTGTTTGTTAGTCTACCATGCTTCTTTTCTTATCATACTGGTACGATTGAGACAACAAGCGGTCAACATGATCGTGTGCTGTGACCCTTACTCTCTGATTCTTTCATTACTTCTTATCCGAGTTGGTTATTCGTGTACTAGCATGCAAATAAAACACCCACTCGAGAACAGCAGTACAGCTTGCTGCCGTGAATTTTAGGCCGCGTTTATCCCCCCGAGAATTGCAAGCCACATGACCACAGTTACTGCCAATGTAGCATCTCATATTCGGGGCTGTCACATGCCCAAGCGCACATTTTGGGACGCGATTTCATATATGCACGTGCTGTCTAATTTGGCAACCCAGTATGACTAGCGCACGTTCACCTACAAGGGAGTTTTATCCCCACTGCCAGCTAGGACTCACGTGCCTGACCGTCTGCGACGTGCGCGTTCGTAATAACGCGGAATTTATGGGAAAGCAAAAGAATGTTTGATGCTCCCTTCAACTCTTAATAATTTAGGATGGCGCATATTAGGCCTCAGGATGAAAAAGTTATAGATCTATTTTCTTCTATCTCGTACCTTTACAGACCTTTGAAGGAAAACATTCTCCTACAAAGAGGCAGGATCATCTAACTTTGATTTAAAATTCAACATTCGTTTGTATAAACCCAACAGGCAAAACACCTTAGTGTTCTGGACATGCCAAACGCCCGATTACTACGTCCGCTAGTTTTATATTTTAGCAACCGCGGGCTACTTGCAACTTCGCATACTCCGTAAACTGTTACTCACCTCGAACCCAAGTGAATAATACTTCAGTGAAAGACAGTCTGAAGTAAAATCTGAGATCCCCATCACAATAACATTTGATAACGTTTCATCGGTCTCTATGAAGGTGTTTGAGACCGACAAACTTCCATTTGTACAGGGTGGATTTGATTGACAAGAAACTGAAGTCGTAAAATGTTATAGGAGTTACCTTCAAAAGAGACCTGCGGGATGAGACTGATAATGAAGAGCACCTGGATGACATTTTTCTTATTAAATGCTGTTAACATTTTGTAAAACAAGGTGTCATATTTGAAAAACGAAATTTTCTAGAAAGTTCTTTTGATACATCTGTCTAAACTATTCTAGATTGTAGGGACTAAATTTCCTAGCGTTTCCCAAAATCAATCGCAATTTTTCTTCTTCCCCAAAAAGACATTCTTGTCACAGTTGTGCAGATTGAAATGCTGATGAGAAACGGGACAGCAGCTTTGGTCCTGGCCATGGCAAGTATGTGCATTACTGACGAGCTATAGCTGGAGTGAAACTGTGGCCCACAGCTTCGTTCGAGACAGACCGAATGGAATGTCTATGGAATTGCGTCAGCTGCGACCAGTTCTGAGTGACGCCTAATTTGTATGGGGGTTGAATTATTTGCGCTAACGGCTTCTGCTCAATACCAACCGGATCGTACCTCATAACCTACGCACGCCTACACAGTCACCACTGAGGCATTCAACCCAACGAATGCAGCTGCGCTTCGACCGACTGCCTCCCTCCCCACACGGTCTGTCTGAAGCGGCTGTGTGTGAGAGTGGTTGAGCGTTCAGATTTGATGATTCGGTCGTGCCTAATGTGAGGTCAATGGCGCAGTGGTTAACACGGTTGCCTCATGATTGGAATGTCCGGAGTTCAACTCCCGGCCGTGGCAAGGATATGCACTACTGACGAGCTCTAATGAGAGCGAAACTCGAGTCTAGTGCTTGTTTTCGAAAGAGGCTGGCTGGAAAGTCTATCTGAATGCGAACGCTGCGATCAAATGTGAGTGATAGTCAACTTGAAAATAAACCAAATCCCCGACTACTCATCAGTAACCTAAGTCACTGTCAACATAGCCCTCTGGAGTGATGCAATACACAAGCGTGAGAGACACGTCAGCGTAGCACAGTGGTTTAACCATTCCAAAATAAAGATGGCTGGATGCCTTAGAAGCAGTTGTTGGTTTACCTCTCCAGAATGGTTTGATTACTAACAAAATAAACAAGGCTCGCACACTTCGCATATTTAGCGCGGATTTAACTACAACCCTCAACTTAGAGCGTTTAAGAAATATGCTCTCTGATAACAAGTGGTAATGTGAAACATCGCTACCCCATTTGCGTGCTTTTAACCGTGTTGTAGCTTCTGTTCCGATATCAAACTCAATGCAACTCAAGACCATTTGGAGTGGTCACTGCTTGCATTCTTCGTAATTTGCCTCGGCTGTACACAACTGAGTTCACCAATAAACAATTTCACATTACTGGGCAGATTTCCACCGGCAACTGCTTACAGGAACAGAAAGCCAATGGATACTCTAAGATGTTTATCAATACTCACAGCAAGGGAGAATCGAGCAAAAGAGGATGTGTGCAGCTTCAAAAAAGCAGGTTTTACTGACTCTGTACCTCAAAGGTGAGCCTATCACAACTGACGTAAGTGGTAATTTGCAGCTTGCATCGGCTCGCACATACACTACAGATGAAGTGTGGTGCGATTGCCAGCTCGGAATGTTGCTCAGATTGCCCGCACATGTACCTTATTGAAATGCTTGTCTCTCACACAATCCATCATTTCACTTGAAGCTGCGGTTGTGTCTAACACGTCAGAACAGATCGTTGCCTAAGACGAGGAATGGCTGAGTATAAACCAAGGGGATTGGTGCGCACGTGATCGTACCATACGACCCAAGTGAGGACGGGACCAAAAACCTGACCTGGTTGTTTGCACGGTACAACATGGAAACAGGCCGCGTTTATGACCCAGTCAAGACGTTTGACCTACTAGTGCGCAAACGAAACCTAAGTTTGTTCGCGTTTTCTGGGGGAAGGCTAACCAACACTGGCGTTTGCGTCCTATGCGTGGATTGTTTGTCTTCGAAGTGATAGCAACCGCCCGTTTCGTGGAATTTGTCTGCAATCAAAACCGAACATAAATCTAGTATTGCGTAATTCCGTTCGACTATTGATATGTATGACAGCATGAAGCGCTTACTGGAAGTCAACTCATGTTTTATAACACAAGATTTTGATGTAGCATTGGCTCGTGTACATTTTCTGAGCCGACGGAATAGAAACGGTCGCAATTTAGCGCACTTCGAACATAGAGCTTTACATAGCTAGTAAACGAAAAGTGAATAAATGAGTCCGTTTCCTAGCGCACACCCATTTGCATTCTTGTCGTGAACACGTTATCTTGATTTACATATTCCTATATATTCTTATTAATCAAGTTGACTAACACGATGGCCCCATGGGGGTAACATACAGACTTTTCGTTTGCACTGTACAGCTTTGATACATCGGCTGGGGAATTATCAGATATAACCTAATCGAACTGTGTACGCTGCCGTCCGTAAACCACAAACAAATTAACAGACTGATCAAAGTCTTCCACAGATACTCTCGGGCAACACACCAAAAGCTTGTTTCCTTCAAATTAGTGTTAGGGGGAGAACGATTTTTCAACCGCATTGCGCGCTACCTATCTTCAAACGATGTGTTGCGTTAAGTGTGGGCTGGTTGAGTCAGGCTGATGAAACGGGATGTCGGTGTCTACGATTAACGGGGCTAGGCGCATCAGCTCTATGACTGTTAGACAGCGGCGATACAATTTACCTGACTTGTGTTTATGGCTACATAGCGGAGACCTTATATGACAATCTATCTGCTAATGAGCTGTTTCTCAATATCAAATTGGCTACAATAAATATGCAACAGGCGAACAACTCTGAACAGTAGGCGGTAGGCTAGGATTTTTCTAATCACTGTGTAAAAGAGCAATTTAACCCCAAGAACAAGAGTAGACAGCCGATATGTGGTCATTGCACTTTGCTATAAAACTGACGCACTGACAAAGCACGAGTCATTCACTTTGACTTTGAAAGCTTTGCTAACCATACAAGCATCACTGTCAAGCTGATCGTTATTATACAGTTTTGTCCCACCTGAAAATCGTTTCATTTTGACACCATTCCAACCAGGGTACGGCACAATAAGATTAACTGAACAGTTCGGAAGTGATGTAAACAGATACGCCTGTATGCATAATGTGACAGAAAGCTTCAGGCGTCTGAAAATGCCTGTGTGCGTTATCTTTGAAAAACAAGGATCGGTGTGCAAAAGAAGAATGTTGGACAGTGACAGGGCAACAAGAATTATGCCACTGTCAACGATGACACAGAAACCACATGAACAACTCTGAAAGATACTGGCTGGTTGTCATGGACGAAAAAGTTAAAAGGAAATTGTCCAGAGCTTGACCTATCGTTTATTTTTGTTCATGAATGTATTCCACTAATTGTACAGAAGCAGATAGCTGAACAATATGTTCCAGCGGAGGAGCTTGGTACCGTTTCTGGAGACACACTCAGCAAATTGCGGTTGACTGCGAACTCGATAGAATCGATGATCCGTAAGAAATCCATTCACGTTAGCTTACAAATTCCTCTCGCAAAAATGGAGTGTATATTGGCGTTTGACAATTGGAGCGTAACAAGGCAAGAACGGAAATGTTCTTGGGGTCGGCTGTATAAAGTATATGCACTGTTGTTTGTAAGGTGAATGTCGGTGGTCAGATTTTTCAACAGATTATCTGAGGAATCAAGGCGGCTCGGAGCAACTGAGCGAGGGGTACTTAAAAACGTATGCATCATGTCAGGGTATCCTTCGATTTGAAGACAATATAACAGGATGATATTGATTCAACTCCTTTGAACAACTTATGAGGTGCATACATTTTAACTATTGTGTAATCTGCTCGTTGGAACTTGATAGAAAATTGTGAACTATAGTGAATAAGTTCCGGGTCAGTTGGATAGCAGAGACAAATGTGTCTATATTGGTTATAGAGTTGAATTCAACCATTCCGTTGGAGCACTTCTTCACTGTTTAGTTCGTAGGCCCGTAGTAAACTCAATGCAGTTAATGTTATCATTCTTTCTCTGTGTTCCTAAAAGTTAGCCACTTTGAAATGCGGATGTGAATCAGTGTGTATCCACTGGGATAATCGTGTGACCACCTCAGTTGCTCACCAGTGCGCTATCAAAAGAACCCAGATGCCGAATTAACCACTCAAAAAACAACAGTTGTTTCCTAACCAAGTGCCCCCGCAACTATGTGCACGAGTAAATGTTCGAAATACTTATCAACAACATTTTAGTGTCTGGCTGATCAACTGATTAATCTGTTCAGTGAGATATATAGCCCAAGTTGAATAGAAAGTAATTTTTCGCTACGTTTCTAATACAAGGCGTTATGAATAATTAGGCAGCCACATTTTCTGCACTCTGGCCGAGGAACATCATGTTTCACAAAACATTCAACATATAATCGAGGGAGACGTGACCCTTATGGGTTAACCCCAGTCCACGAGCAACGCCGTAGAGTCATGCCGCTCCTGGATATGTTTACCTCACTACAACATACTATTGCGGACCGGCTGCTCGAGAGTTAACAACCCGGTTGTTGCGAAACATATCAACACAGCTTGTGTAGCAAGTTCGAATTTTTCGAAATTCTGAAGAGTGCAAATTTCAGTGAGAGAATGTCTGTAGTTTCATTTGATGTAATACCACTGTCTACAAAGGTTTCTGCGGCCAATTTGATCACCTGTATCTGCGTGCATAATGAGCGCTGCGGCACTGGCATCCGCCTTCCAATAGCAGTTATGAAAGAACTTATACTACGCTGTACGTTCAACTTTCTACTCAAGTTAGCTGGCGCTTTCTATCAGTAAACACACTGTGGAGATATGGGATCCGAGTTGATCCACCGATTGCTGATGCACCTGCGAGAAAACTCAAAGCCAGGCAGTGTGAACTGTTAATACTAGACGTGAGCTCCTATCGTCCCCGGGTGTACCATACGTTCCCGAGGTTGACAATTTCGTCACAGATACCGATCAATCTTGGTACGCTTAACCAAGCTTCCACTTCCAATAACTTCATCTCTACAAGCTGAATCAAAAAATGCGTTTCAGCATCTTTATGCAAACTTAACCAGGTGGCCTGAAGGTCAGCCAGAGCTGGCAGTGCAACATGGATTGGGTTAAGACAGACAATATGAAAGTTTTAAAATTTTGCGCTAGTCAAACATAAGCGGATTTTACTTCGCTTTCGCAATGACGAAACAAACAATTTGCTCAAATCACGCTAATGATTGTGAACCAACAATTTTGCTAAACACACCTTGAGAAAACCTCTGTCTGAGCAGATTTATTTTGAAGGAAACGATAATTACATTAGTGAAGTGCCGGAACAATTTTCACCAATTTCCTCTCTGAAGGTGATCCCGTCTCAGAATTGTCCAGTCACTCTTTATACAACGCGTTCGTTGAATATTTCCATCAACCGCGTATCGCTCGTTTTAGCACCTGCCCACCTATGTCGGTCCGTCTGAAGCACACGCTACCCGCCTTCGTGCTGTCGTATAAAACAGCACATTAAACATGTGATGAAAGAGTTGTTTAAAGGGACAAGACATCATCTCACTTAGGGTGAAAAAGTCGACGAGCGCGATTGTAGCTCCCCCAGATGAGATAAACCGAACCTTCTTTGGTCGTCTACAAGATTCCAGTAAACCAGCCGATGTCGGTTCAACAGCGCTGTCCTTTAACAGCAGAGGCATCGGCGATTCGGTCACACAGTCCAAAGTTATGCGCATAAATAAGCATGCTTTTACCATAGTTTCCCAATGTCATCAACCAATCCATATTTGCAACATAATGGTCATGCACCAGTAACATATATCGCCTGTGATCCACCTAACTAGAAACTTCACCATACCCTATCAAGGTGCCAGTAGACAACGTTATCACTTATATGTTTGTAGTAACCTGATGATAAAATGGTAGAACATACGTCCTTCCTCTATCCATTTCGTCGTATTGCAACTTTTGTTTATAAACCTGGATGCTTGTAAAAGCAAGCCACATATTTTGACAGCTTATTAAATCGTCTTGTTAAATTATCTACTAAACGCCAAATGAATAAAACCACCAGAATATCGGTTGGAGTCAACAGGACGATTACTGTCTCTTATCTAAACACTGAAGTGTCTTGGTCAATAGTCGTATATGATAATTTAGTCGTGCCTAATGCGAGATTAGTTGCACAGTGGTCAACATGATTACCTTAAAAAAGTGTCAGGACTTTTAATTCCAGTAGTGGAAAGGATATGCACCAATGATAAACTCAGAGAAGAGCAATACTGGAGTCCATTGCTTTTTCCGGATAAGGCTGGCTGGAAAATCCATTTGAATACGACGGTTGTGACCACGTGTGAGTGATGTTCCGCCTGAAAACAACCCGACGTTTATTGTAGGGTGCCGGTGCCATCCATGAGATCGATTTGCTTCAGCCAACTGCAAAAACTCCAAATTAATTTCAGTTAACAACAATCATCCGCCAGCTTTGCTGACTACCAGAACTGTATACTAGAACCAAAGTTTGATCGTTCATTACTCAGCGATGCCAATTAGGTAACTTAAAGCCTGCCTAGTCAGAAAAAACGTCAGCGAACACTGGTGACGTCGCTCCTTCTAACATACTCGCCTCCATGAAAACCAAAATGTCTGTCCGTGATACAGATTTGCCTAATCACCCTAAGTCTCTAGTCGCCGTTATTGGGAGACGTCAGTGTAAGTGATAAAGAATGGATGAACAAATATTTCCCGAATCCAGTCAAAACTGATTGCTGTATTTTCCGCAGAAAGCACTTTATTTTACTTTCTGTAGCATCTTTCCCGTTCTAATAATCTTACTTTGAATACGTGACTTGAAATCTTGCGATCTGAGTGGAAATAAATTTGGAAGATTGTTTTGATTAATGTATCAAATCAGCCAAACTTGTACTCGGCCTCTGTGAGTAAATTTGCGTCAGAAAACTCGTTGGACCATTAATAAATGTGTCTAGTCACACGACTGTCACGGGTTTAACTAATAGCCCACGACGTCCACCCACGGGCAAATGTGACGTCAATTTGTTGAGTTTAACTAGTTAATCTAGATAACTGGTCGCCATGTGTCGGAACTGCCAAGTTGCCATCAACACTCTTACACAGTTAGTGAAGCACGCAAATCGCTAATCGTAAAGCCAGGGAGATTAGTTTATCCGAACATCTACAATAAACCCACCGGGTGGAAAAAATCCCATCCCCTTAGAGACCCATGAAATATAGACTGAAAATTCCAGATGCATGGTGTCCATGTCAATGTGTACAAGTTGTACATGACTTCTACCATTTCCTTCGTAATAGGCAACGTTGTTCCTATTCGTGGTGAAACGGCTGTGACCCTGAACCCGTAACGTATGAAGCCTGTCGGTTTGCCCATCATTTATACCACCTCTATGTGAAGACTTCAAATACGGACGAAAGTGAGCGTGTTTTAATAGTCCTAGTACAATGTGATCTCTCTCTCTCTGAGTTTTCCAGCTACTAATGAGTTCGGCGACTCTGCTAAGCAGTGTCATTTCGTAATGGTTCTCATACTTAAGTTGGTGGGCACATTAAGGCTACGAGGCGCTCACCATTGATTTAAGCAATGTTGTGTTGAATGTTATCCTTCTGCTTTATAGGGAAAGTTTTCTGGCATAGTCTTTATCTAGGGCTCAAAACCGTCGCATATATCTGTGCCAAAATTCTCAGACCAAAGCCTTTTTTCAGCTTACACACTGAACACTTGAATAACTTTCATTGAGAAAGCATTACTAAAATCCTATATTCATTAGGACGTTGAAGATTAACTACTGAAAGTTTTACACTATGGTTGTATGTGAAGGCACACACAACACTACGTCTGTTACCTTTGCAGTCCACGCTTGAACGTGTAAATGGCCTAACGAACAGAATCTTCATGCAGACTTTGAAGGGTTGACTGGAAACCAACTTTGTCTAGCTGGTGAGTGTCAACAAGAACGGAACAAGTCGTGAAGCGGAGGGTTGGTGATACAGCAGCAGGGCGGCGAACACAGATAAGTTTTTTTCTGTGTAGTACCTGTTAGATTTCCTCGTTTGGAACGGATACACTCTAACCAACCGAAGTGCGCAGCCCCATCAAGACCTGACTTGCAGTCGATATCCGTCTTGTTTGAGTCACTTCGAAAACGGACAGGTCAGAGGCAATAATGAGATTCAGCCGTGCGGCCTCTAAAGAGTTATTTAGTGTGCAGTGAAATACTGTTCACCTTGAAAAATATCCACACTAAGTGTAATCTGTTCTTATTGATGACAAAACATCAAATCACCGCATACACCACGAATGATGATCTTAAAACAATTTGGCAGGACCAGCCTTGCTTGTTTGGTGAACGTTAACTCCACTACATACAATGTTCCAAAAACACACTCTGGTCGCACAGCTTGCCAATGAACCACATTTTAATGGGACACCAATATCTAGTAACATGTGCGCTACGTACTACAAGTTGAATTAAAAGAAAACACTGGACACGGTAACTTTATTCTGTACATTTCTCTTCGAAAGAAAATTAGCTCACCATCAGCGTTCTCTCTATGGTTAAAGCATTTGAATGCCTGTGAGTGCACTCTTGTTGTAATATCTTCACAGCTGACGGTGGATCTAACGGCCTTCCATTTTGTTTGGCTGTTGAGTAGAAGCTAGATCGGAGCCGGCGTTCGAAACGAGAAAGTTTGATTATAGAGCAGTTCATTTTTATGACTTTTACACTGAACCTATTTGGTCTGGGGGAGTATGTGTACTCGATCAGTAGTCAAAGAATGGTAAATAAATAAATACTTGACAGTTATACACATTAAAGTGGACTCAACAGATAGTGTTGGTAAACTCAACTCAATACAATATTAGCTGGAATGCAGATGTAAACAGTGGGTGAAATTGGTAGCCCGGCATTTCATTTCCAGAAAACTGAAAACCCGGTAAACCAAACAGTGAATGCTAGCCTAGTGGAGATAAAATAAGACAGGTGAACGAAAGGCACAAAATCTCAGTTAAAGCAGCGTAACCATTCATTCGCTCAGTCGAAAATTACTAGTTGAAGTTGAGACTCAATTCACCCTTTATCCCCACAGGACTCAACAACGTTGTGGGTGAAAGCACGCATTTGCCCGCGATATGCTGACATCTCGATTAATGCGTTCACCGTGCCAAGTAAGTAAAAATAAATATTCCAACCGACCAGGAGACTTCCACTAACTTTACTCACCGCAACCATCAGGGTTTTCATATTTTTTACCATAGAATTGTCAGGTAAATTTATGATTTTCTTCAGCTCCGTTTAGTCTTGGTGAACGACCAGTGTTCAGCTGGCATGCAGAGCACAAGACCCGATCATCAAGAACATTACTACACTTGCTATGCTACGTTTGACTGATTACCTGTGCACTTGAAGAAAGCAAATGTGTGAGCTGACGAACGACCGTTGGTTCAAGAGAGTATGGAACTAAATTGGGGGCTAAGCGAAGGCAAAAACAGTTAGTAGATATTGGCATTCTGTTCACTTTTTTTAGCAAACAAGCCACGCCCCCAAGCACACAGGTGTTATGCCTCTTTCGTTTTAGCTGTAATCTTACATCTTTTGAAAGCCATAGATGAGGTAGGTTGACCGAGGAGAAGAGTGTCGTCGAACCCCTCGTTAATAGCTCCTCAGTGACAAGACTTTGCTATTGAAGTATACGAGACTGTTCTCCGAATTAAACGCTCCGAATTGCCCTAGAATTTGCACTTGAGTTGAAACCTCCCACGAAAGTAACAAGGAGAAGACATGGTACTGGTAGCAGTGGGCAGTTGTTATTTATGAGTTCAGAAGCCGAATTTGTGAAAGTACACCAGTATTAAAGAAATCACCGTCTGTCATTGGCTGATCGTATTAACACATGCAAAGTCATAAACTGTACTGTAAGTTAATTGGTGCTATACGGAACAAAGAAATTGGGGGATAACGGAAGGCACAACACCGAGGCGGTTCGTCTAATTCTGATGTCTTATCTTTAACGCGACATTTGGATTGGTCTCTTGTCAGATGTTCTGTTGTGTCGGGTTTTGGATGAGCGTTTGATCGAGTAGATTTCCACCACACTTTGATTATCTCATGCAACTTGCTTGTAACGAAGGAAATCTGAAAAGTGAACGTTCCAAAATTGACTCGCAAGCGGTAGTTGAAAAGTTCCGTTCATCGTTAAATTAACCAGTTTTTCGTATTTTGGGACAGGTTTTCAGTAGAATAATTCTTCTCAAATCGGCTGCCTTTTACCAAATCTGTTAATTTTAATATGCATCCAGTAACCACATTGTCACAAACATGGAAGTTACTATTGTTTGTTAGCTGAAGGCTGCTGTCATTATTTCTAAACCTCATCAGCACTGATCTGTTCGCAAAGCTGAGGAGAGAATTGCGGAAGTGTAAGGGGAGTGATGTCGTACATGTGAATCACTATAACAACTCTTACTGATTGCACACGACAAAATAGCAGCGGATGCCAAAATTTGTAGAACTGCTCGAAGTGAACAGGAACGAGCAGATAGGTCAAAGTGGACGTGGTAACTCATTGGAAAAAATCATATTGAATTTACAGGCAAAATACCGACGGAAAACAATGCGGATAACGTAATAGCACATCATACATCACAACGCCAATTTGACGTGTGCTTAATTTTTGTGTAGTAAATTAATCTACTGGAGGACACAAATTCAGAAAGGTTTTGGTGACGTAATGTGACGCAATGTGTTCAGTAGTGTGTCCTACAAGCATACAGCAGAGATGCATGTAACTTGAATAACTGTTAATGCACGTAATGCATACACTATATTCTGATGAGCGAAAAGTGTAACTATTACAATTTTACCGTCATTTATTACTAGTTTCGGGATATGAAAACCTGAAGGCCATTGAATTCGTAAAATTATCTCTGTGAAGTCTAAGGTCTTGATAGATTTCATTATGCGAAGGTTCGTGGAACAAAGATAGCATTAAATAAGTGAATAAAAGCATGGTTCCGGCATAGCTCTGAACACATCTATCATGTCTTCGATTTATGACAAGCATTCCCACATCGTCACTTCTACTCCCAGCTGATAGCCATAACATTTTCACACTCAAAGACTAAGTTTGTTAGTTTTATAAACCTTCTGCAGTCGCCCCCACTACAGACGAATCACCAGCGAAATAACCCAGCTTGTATACATTATTACGTATCCTCCTTGAATGTTAAGCATATAGATATAAACATGGGTACATACTCTCAGAGTTCCTTTCTTAGAGTGGAGTTTGATGAAAAAACCCCACCTCGTTCGTTTGTTTTAACCACATGATACTCTTGAGAAAACAGTCGGAGGTCCTGAGGATCTTTCAAATAGTTTCAAGGCTAATGAATACACGCATACGACTGCTGTTTACTTCTTTCACAAACAAGCAAAATACATTCAGCTAGGTAACTGATAAAAGTGGTTCACACCACAAGCGGTTTGTGACTCTAGCCGTAAGGTGGTATGTTTACAGAATTGAATAGGTTTGAGCACGCCAATTTGCTACTTCAAAAAAGTCGGCTAAAAACCGTTGATCGCTTCCCCATGTGGGCTTCTATGAGGTGATTTGAAGGATAACGAAGGCAACCAACAAGACGGTATTAGTTGTTACCGGTCTTGGAGATGGTGGTGTATCACACCCATTAGTGCTTCTGAATTCGTGAGATTGCTGATTACTTTCTTTCACGAATCTCCAATGGTCATTTTGTTTACTCATTTTTGTTTACTAAATTTGCGTTACGTCTTCTGCTGTCACAAATAACGGCAGCCTAAATCGTGTTACCCACTAGTATGGCTCAGTAATTAGAGTGTATCATGTACACCAATTTGCAGCCAGTAACTTATTGTCTGTCAAAGAGAATTTTGACGAAAATGGACACAATTACACGAAACAGAAGAACTCAACTAATTTCAGAGCGTGTGGCTTGCTTGCTTCCCGTGAGTAATAATGGAAACAAATCAATTCAAAATGTGAGCTTGCTCCGGCTGAGACCACAAGGACAACAGTACGTCACATTAGGAATGATTATTTTTACTGTGAGTAACAACTTAACATAAACCAACGACCAAAATAACGAATCTCTCATAAAAGTGGATATTCTTCATCCGAGCTTTGCCTGTATGGTTAACTTCCATGCCGGTTCTAATTTTCAGATAATCTCGTAATACCAACCAGAAAAGAAAAAACCATTTAGAGTTAGACGGTGAAGGAAAAAATCAGTAACCATTAAATAAATTGCCAGGAAGATATTTCACCTGAGCTAAGTTTCGCTAGTCTGGGAAATAAAACGATAGGCTGTCCACTGGTTAGTTCCATTCACTTCACCTTTAAGGCGTCTACGAATATTAGTGGAAGCGTTTATCATTCAGCGCCGTAACATTGTGTCCCCCAACGCACTCCAGTGTCATAATTAGTACTTTGTGATTTTGCTTCACACCCAACTTCATTATGATGCTACAATTCCCACATTTGTACCAATAGTATTTCAAACAATCACTGTAACCCATATTGTTCACATTCTCAATTTCTATATGCCGGTCGAAACCATTCCCAAACCTGCAGCAGTAAAGTTTATCTAATGATTTTAATTCATTAACCTTACTTGTATAACTTTGGCCAAATTTACGCACTTTCTGTCTACTGATTCAAACAATTGTTTTTGTATAAGCCAAAATTTGATTCTATTCTCTTCCATTTTAAGCCAGTTTCCAAATGTCTGTTTGCACTGCGGTTTGCACAGGACTGTCGCCGACATTCTGTAGAATGTTTTCCAAGGTTTGAGTCAACCATGTAAGTGTACACGAATGCATCTGTCTAGTCCGTATGATTACCTAATCCACTGAAAATATGTAACCATGCAAGCTACAGTTTCGACTGTGGATATTACATGGAAATTAGATCATTCATAAAAACTGAGACGAATTTCAGAACAAAAACGACAACAAAAAGTGTTTAGTCAAACGAAGAACAATGTGAACACGTTTACTATGAGATTTCCGGTTTGCTCGTTAAACCTGACAAGTTGCGCAATAAATTCAAACCATCAATTCTACCTTCGATGTCCTCTGTAATTCCAACTAGAATGGAGCAGAACATGCAAGAAACTACTGTAGTCATCAAATTTAGGAAATCCAAATCAGCTTTTTTCAATAATACAATGGTTGATGATGTGGACTGTAGCCAGATGTATAGTTTGTAAGTCACAAGGCTGTCATAAAGTACACTAATTTAAATTGCTTGGTAACGAACATCTTCAGACGACATACGCTTGATTTTGAAAAAAAAATGTTGAAAACAGTGACGTAAGGTAATTACTTAAATGTAGACTAGGAACAAAACACCCTTCCACACGATTGCTAGTTTTATGTGGACCACTGCCACTGGTTGGTAGAACTTATGTACATTCCGCGTTTTTCTTACATAATATCTGCCAACAGTTAGTTCACACTGATTCGGATTAACCAAAGACAATGTTTATAATGCGTCCCAGTTCAGACCTCCCGGGAGATCACTGGAATCTCAGAGGATGACGATCTATGGGTTACATAACTTTAGGTTTGCTTAACGGACTGACCGTGTGAGTACGACTGAACAATGAACGAAATTCCGCCGATCGATTATTTACACTCTTTCTCCCTGATTCCTGTTTTTCTTATGAGTTAATGAAACTAATTCGGCCCTGTGTATACATCATGTTCTAATTATGCATATCAAATACTTGACTTATTTATACATGCAAATAATTTATGGTGTTACGAATAACTACACCGTTTTGAACCAATGCTGAAATTGACATTACGTAACTTATGTCTGTCTGACCTGCAACTTAAACAGTAGCTCAGGATTTTTTCAGGTTAGCTAACAATCATGTCTGCACACCGTTTAGAGGAGGCAGAATTGTTCTGGTCCAACTTTTAATTACTCACCTGGTTCAACGTGGTATTGTCCGAGTGTGTTCCACGTTATCGGGTACTCACGAACATTGTAAAGAAACGTGATCTTCAGTTGCCGTCACCAATATTCCAATCTGATATTTAAAAGGCCTGATAGCTTGCTACAGCTGCAAGGATATCATTAGATAGAATTAGAACAATATTTGACGCACCTAAATGTTTATGAGATACACTTGTTGTGACTATGAGGAATTTTTTCTAAATACAGTTTATGTCACCAGCGCAAGATACCCTTGAAAAATCACAACCAGAGATGACCACAACAGATGAGACAACAGAGAAAAACGAAACAGAAAACTGGGTCACGGGTACAAAATTTCGATGTCACCGCAACAATAGGTGTTGCTTATGACTGAACGCTTAATAAGGACAAAGAGTGTCCGCACGAAGTTCGTTTGCCTGACATCTACTTGAACAGTTCAAACACCGAAAAAGCCTGGTTTGCAGTGTCTGGTTGAGGAAGGCCACTGTGAAATGTCATGCAGTTAAACGATCTTGTTAAAAGATGTAAACATAAACAGAGAGGAAAATGCCCCACAAGAGCATTGACAGGCTTACGGTTTGGCAATTTGATAAGCACGTACGCAGGCGCACACAACGTACGGACACTCTCAACACCTGTTACCTGGGTACAACCAGGCATAAAAAACAAATCAGAGCACTTTTGCGTACACGCTGCTTGATTGTCGACTTAGCCGCCACGAATGAAGCAAGTTGGTATCGGTAGCAGGGTGCACTTCTTGGTACCGACGGAATATGCGGCCTTTGCTGAATAGTGTTCATTCAACCAGTCAGCCGTTCACTCTACTCAGCTTAGTTCCGCTGGGCTAGACATGTTGACCATCTGGTCATCGACTAAAACGTAGAAGATGAACTGCTGAGGAGTGTTCACCGTAGGAAGTTAACTGCAGAGTACGTATATAGAAACCCGAGGGTGAATGATTCAACTGTTGGATGTACACACACTACAGTGTGATAAGGATTCAATCTAAACAAGAGTTGTAAGATATCTGCACGAAACTTAGTACGAATGAAGTTGGATTTCGATTACAACACTCCTATGGAAGGCCACCTGAGGTGATTGAAACGTAGGGAATTACAACTTGCTCGTAACGTTGTGTTATTCTCAATCTGTTTATCACTAAACATGAGTTTCTACAAGGTCACTCAGTAAAAGTGTATTGGTTCACGCGAATCGGATAATCAGTGAGTAGGAAGACAGAAACAGTGTCAGTTTTTACTATCGATGCTTTCCCACCAAAGTAACTGGGTGTTTCAAAGCAATAATGCTCTGTCCAATCGATACAAATGTGTACCAAATGTTCTACCGTCCCACAAAGGAATCGCTATTAGTTTCATGGATATCGTGTTGTTAACGTTTGCTCAGTTGTGTACAGTCATTTAAATACAACATGCAGACATGCAGGAGGATGGGGGGCGAAGACTGGATAGATAAAGAATTGTTAATATTCAGACGGGATCATCTACTCAGTCTATGCTGAGAGTACCCATCTAAAAATGCTGTTCTGATGCCTGTTCAAGCCCAGCAAGCCGATGCAAACTCACCCAGCTTAACGGAACCGTTCTGTGTGAGACAGAATGGTTGAACAAGTAGTATACATCAATGGTCACTTAAATGTCTGGCGTCGAGAAGTAAACAGTGAAAACCGTAGGAGGTTCCTCCACTTACACTGAGTGGGCAAATGTTCAGTCAGTGCACAAGTAAAGATGCGAAAAGCTGTGAGTGTGGGCTGTGCCTTTCACATTCCGCTTCTGTGACAATTAACCAATGTTTCCAGCGGTAGTTTATTTTTCGTCGAATAATGATTGTCTACGGTAGACTTTATGGTTTAAAGTTGGTCTATAATACTGTACATATTCTTGCACGCAATTTAAAAATTTCACCCACTTCCCTTGTTCATCAGCAGCCAGAGCTGCTTGTTGCATGTTGTTCTCGATGATCATGAATAACGCAAAATACTCATAGGCGAACACCTGCGGGCTGTTGCGGTCGCGTAAAGATGAGGAAAAGTAACCTTGCTTTTTCAGTAAACTCCATTGTCTGATCTGACTCTCAAGTGGAGACGAATTGCACTGGTCTATCGACTTAAATCATACACTGATCCACTGTGAATCGACCAAGTAGAGTGGGCTCTACGTTACTTGGTGTAAGTAAACACTACTACGTACGTGATAGCTGCAACTACGAGAATGTCTGTGTTGGGCTTCTGTTCGTGTCGCGCACTACGGACACCACTGCACCGTACCCCGTACCGAGTTGCTGACTTTCATATGAAGGCCAGCATGTAAGCCAAAATACCCCAAACAGGCTGAGCCATAGGGGGCTGACTACTTGACAGGGACTTAATATATATAGTGACCTCAACGAACGCATAAAAAGAAGTGTTTATCAGTGGAGCGGACAAGGAAACCACGCGAGTTTGAAGTTTACCTTTCAGGTAGTCGGCAGTAACACGATCAATGCACTAAAGGTAATGAGTGAGTCATACTCGTACCAGTCTATACATACGCAGCAAGAAGGAGTGGACTATCTGACCGCCTCACACGAACGAAACCTGGTTTGGCTAGAGGAATGTATTACAGACATGAGTCTGGACAGGGTCAATTTCACCACTGAGTCGTACTCTCCCGTTCAGTCTTATGGTAGTGGAGGTCGTCAACAAAGCTGATGACGCATAGGTGACACTGGGGCAAGAATTCATGAACTGAGGTGTATCTTAGAAACCCTATTCAAGGGTTTCGACCGCTAAAAAAAGCTGATATAAAACTGTTCTCAGCCATCTAAAGTAAACTAACAGGTAAGCGTTGGACAGCGTGGCTTATGAAGGTCAACCTGCGTAAACGATGCTCTCTATGCGCACACGAACACTTAGTCACAAACACTAACGGGTTGAAAATAAACTATTACTCAGTTACGTACACACCCTACCGTCATAACTGATGCTCGTGGAACTGGTGGCTGTGCGGGTAACAGCATTGTCTAGTAACACGAACGATAGCCGGTTCGAAATGCCATTCAAACGAATTCTACCTGATGAGTCCAACTAAGGACGAAGCTAATCGTGGAATATCCATTTGGGGGTGTGCATCAAGAAAAGCTACAAACACCATTTCCAGCTGTTGTGGCCGTAGCCGGGACAGACTGGTAATCCGAAGTACACTGTGTCCATTTACTTTAAAGGGGCTAATACGGTTGGCGGCATCTGATACGGGTTTGCCTGTCACAGTGACCGAAGCCAAGGGACGCCTGCGCTCAACAGTCACCGCAATTGGCTTGCGCCACACCAATTGCGGTTCCACCAACACACTACATATCCAGTGTGAACCCGAAGGAATAAGACCGGGAGGTGTGCCAGTGGGACCTTTGTGTCCAGCCGGCCAATGCTGGTTAGCCACTTGATTGGCTAATAAGGAAAGGAAACTCTTATCTCTCGGAAACTAAACAGAGAGGGGCTGTAATGACGAGGTCTACACTAAGAAGAAGGATTTTTGAAGTGTAATACAAGAAGCGTTGCAGTATAGGGGTGCAGGTTAGTGCATCCCAGAGAAGATAAGGATGAAATGCAAAGTACTCATTGGACTATGAAAAGCCAGGCAGATCATTCATCATACAGTACACCAACAAAGCTGAAGAAATTAATCGGTAGGAGATTGCGGACACAGGTTTCTGAAAAGAGGAGCGGATTGATTGTCAACGACCAGTCTGTTGGCCGATGCAGTCATTAACAGAAGTAGAATGGGTATACTGATATGACCTACCTGACCGGAGCCTAATGTACTCGTCATCTCTTCGCCGACGGTGTACTGTGAGTAGGTTGGTGGCCTACTAACCCCAAACGGCCAGCGCATTCGCGGCCGCACACATCGCAACGCCATATAGTCACGTCACCGCGACCTATGGCACCGATGGTTCCTTTGCGTACCGCACGCTTCCGCTCGCGACCACGCAACAATTGATCGTTGAACGTTCGGACACCCGTCCGGACTGCATTCCTCCAGGCCATCCGGTTCAACGCCAACCCTTCCCAATATCTGAAATCAATGTTACAACGTGAAAGACTTACCTGCACAACATCCTGGTACCTCCGTTTTTGACCGCCATGAGTTCGCCTACCTTTTCTCACCTGTCCGTACAATAGCTGCTTCGGGATGCGGTCATCGCCCATCCGACGGAGGTGACCGAACCAACGGAGCTGGTTCAACATCAACATTGCTCCCATCCCGTCCATGTCCGCTCACCGCAGTACCTCAGTGTTCGAAATCATGTCCGACCACCGGATACCCAAGATCTGCCTCAGACACTGAACATGGAAGCGGCTCAAATAGCTAACGTTCCGCTGATACAATGTCCACGTCTCACTGCTGTACAGCAGGATAGACAGCACCATTGAGCAGTAGACACACAGCTTGGTGGCCACTTAAAGACAGGGATAATGGTCGGGGTCACTCGGCCGATACCAGGTGGCCTGAGTCATGCAGTGAAATAGTTACGCCACCTCCCTTGTTTTGCAGAAAATTTACATAGACAGACTGGCTTTTCAGCGTCGATCGCCTACTTGATCTTGGATATAAACCATTCAGTCATCAAGTAAGTTATTTCCACATCAGCTAGCTATACTTGCTCCATCACAGCCTGACTGAACATCGCGAACTAAGTCATGCGAATAAATAGGCTAGGCGACGCAATCAGTATGAATCCATCAAAGACAAAGAAGTGTTGCCATTATAAGACGACTTAAACTCCGGCACAATGAATCACTGATCACCCACAACAATATCATCTCAAAATTTCTTACCACTTTGACTGGACAACGTTAATACTGAATTCTACCGTAGACGGTGTATGTTACGAAGAGAAAGCCAACTGGTCTTTACCACCTAACCAGATTGGATAATTGTTAGTTGGCGATGTGGGAATTTTTATACGATTGTCCAGTCATTCACCCATTGGGCTTTGTATTCGCACTCTTCCGTCTGACGTCTAACCACTCAAAATCTTGATCTAGTGACCTACCTCACATACACTGTGGAATCGCCAACTTCTGGTATTGGATTATCAGCACGACTTGCTTTGTGAAAAGTTGGCCAAATGAACGAACGATATTTAGCCCAGGTCAACTAATCGACAGTTACCTTGAGGTAAGCCATAGGAGCGGCGGCGGCAACAACACTCTGAACGGTGGATCTTTGGACTATGCAGGGAGTTACGACTGAGGACAGTGCCTTACTGACGTAAGGTTCTAGTCAGATAGCCCAGGTTAGCTACCCTATTAAACGTTGATAACGCGAGTAAATAACGGATAGACAGAGTCGAGGTGCCCATTCTTCTACGTCTACAACTTTGATCACTCGGTTGCGCTTTCAAAAATTTAGTAGCACAAACAACTGAAATACTGTGTACCAGTTATGACAAACTTGGTCAGTCAACTAACATACACAGAGAGTCTAAATTCGCCCTCTAAATTAGCACCCCGAACAACAACAACGAAATAACAATTTAAGAGATTGTTGGAAGAGGTTTCCCACAAAGTTCACTCACAGCCTCACGGTCAGGCCGATAAACGCACACAAAGATCCTCATCACACATTCGTCCAGATAAACCATTACATCGTGGAAGCAGAATGGGACAGGGAGATATGTGAACTCGTTTGCAGACGATCGACCGCATCTTCTCATACATGGAGACTTCTATCACAGCGACGAAGTACGATTCGTCTCTTTGGATGATATGATTCCACATAATAGTACTCCTGAACGGATCCTCATCATACAATCCAATCACGCGTACTGTGGCACTACTTCAGAACCGGCACAAGTACTGGACAATTAGAGGAAATCACCATCTTATGCATTATCGCCCCAGAATGAGTGAATGTATCGGCAGGTTAATAAGCTTGATCAGAGTACTCCTGAAAACAAGGGATTAACTTAATTCTCCACAAAATGCACTTGTCTTGTTGTCAGCGCCCATTTTAGATCGACCACTTTTATGTGCTCGTTCGAAACTGACACGTTTATCGAGCCGTAATGTTCATGAATATACAGATCTTTGTCAAAATTCAATTCGTTTTATGAGCTAACTGTGATATCTTCTTGTCTGCATAATATAACCGACTGCTCAGACTGATTGAGTGGATAAAGATATATAGGTACAGAAATATTGGCACGCCAAGATTTTGCTGAACATGGATTGCGTAGGCTTCGAAAAGCGGCATGAGGTGAGGGAAAAGTCACGTTGTGAATGCGTGGTGGACTAGCTGTACCAGTTTTACTAAAATTGTGGGTTAACTTGAGCAACAAAATAGTTACAATCCTCATTCATATTTGTTGTATGAATTTGTAGGTGAAACTTTTGGTTCTAGGTAAACAGTGAAGGTATTCAATACACGGATGAGACTGTGAATTTCCACCCGGTTAAAGTAAACACTGACAATGGAATATATCGATCCTAACAAATTCCTCTGATGATAAAAGAGACGCACTGCAACTTCAACCCCAAGGTGATGATCTGGTCTTTGGTGACCGATGTCTATCCCTTGATATGAACTATCGGATCCCATATACTGAGTAACATGCACTGTGACCACAGTGCACTGATTGTTCTTATTAAAACGGCACTGAAGACCATGTCAGAGTCATTTTTTAAGTACTCCACGTGAGAAGTGTCTTTGACTTTCTTTGTGGAATGTGCAACACTGAGAGAAACTGAAGTGTGTGAACGTCTTGTGAATCCAAACTGTCTAGAAAGCAAGTGAGGATTGTACCCCAAAAAAACATATCTGTCCGTCCAGCTGAGTACACTTGTTATATCTTATCGATTTACGTTTTAAGCGAAACACAGTTAACTTCCCGCGTCGCGCATATTAGCACAATGACTAATTACCCATACATTTAGCATTTTATATCGCTTGTCTTAAGACAAGGAATAGAACAAGCACAATTTCAGAATTGCCGAAATTACCAACGATGGGCCAACTGGAAGTATAAGTGATAGCACAATGAGTTCACCAATTTTAACCAGTTTAAAATGCACCCCTGGTGTCTGTTTTGCGAGAACAGTGAGGGCTCCCGACGCGGTGACCTCACGCTGTAAAATGTGTCCTAGGATACATAGACTGAGGGTCTTAGTGAATACTACAATCCTGCTATAAGTAGGTTTCGGACATGTAAGATAGTCTCGGTGAGGTAAGCTGTTTTATTTTGGCAGTGCTCTCTCCACTAAAAAGTATACTTGAAATACCAATACAAACGTTGGATGTGGTAGGCTATGTGGTAGTTGGGTGAATATTGCTCGTTCCAAATTCATTTTTTAAGTCCGAATAAAACTGAGATGCTCCGACTGCGCAAAATGTATCAAAGTGGGCACAAGACAACCTGCGGTGTATTACGGACGACGGCTTCGAAGTCATTCATAAAGGACTCTTTGGAACACTTATTTAAATAACTTCACATGTTGTGCATTCTTATATCCAAAGTCGCACCCAAATTTGTCATTCCAAAATGTCAGTTATCACTACTTTCATGCAAATGTATCGCCTGCGTAGTTGTATTGAATCGTGCTTCAGTGGACCTATGCACGATGGCTGAGGATGAGGTTGACAAACAAACATTCACGTGTAATGCGACCGACGCTCGTTTCCTCACAAGTTGTAATGACAACGGTCAGAGGTCTGAATCTCCCTTCAAGCTGTCACTCGTGGACGCACACCACGTCCAGTGACAAACTAGGCTGACAAGCTGTCCTCACGCATCGATTAACTAAATCGGAAGAATGGATCTTTTGTGCTGAAACTTTCTTCAGCTGCAATGGAATAAAGAATATTACGCTACTCCGATATCACTGATGTAGGGCATCAGGTTAACCAGATAAGACATCAGAATTAGACGAACGGCCTCAGTGTTGTGCCTTCCGTTATTCCCCAATTTCTTTGTTCCGTATAGCACCAATTAACTTACAGTACAGTTTATGACTTTGCATGTGTTAATACGATCAGCCAATGTCAGACGCTGATTTCTTTAATACTGTTGTACTTTCACAAATTCGGCTTCTGAACTCATAAATAACAACTGCCTACTGCTATCAGTACCAGGTGTTCTCCCTATTATCTGCGTGGGAGGTTTCAACCCAAGTACGATTTCTGGGGCTATTCGAATTCCCTAACTTCGAGTATCACAATGAGGCATTAATAAAATAACCACACTACTCGGAATTAGAGGCTATCAATAGTTTTACTAATTCTAGTTGAATTCAAACCTAACGCATAATTAATGAGGAAAAGGCCTCGGATTGGTTGCAGTGAGCAGTTCTTGTTCATGGAACGATAACAATGGTTCATAGGTGTATTTAATCGGTAAAGAACTCGGACTTTTTCACTGGCTACCAGCAGCGTATACAATGCCACAACGTCTCATCTAATTTGTCCAATACAGAACGAGGAACCTGGCTACTAACGAAGGATACAACATCGAGGTTGTATTTGTACTCTAAAACACCGCTGAGCTGGTCCGCTGCCAGATAGCTAATTGTGTCAGAGTTTGGGTTAGCAGTTAATTGAACGGGTTTTCACCACAAGCCTTTCTCCTTCTAGAAGCTTCTGCATTCTCGGTTGTCAGTCTCTTTGATCTTCTCGGTGCGTCCAACTCCTCAGGTACGAGGCATTCCGTTTCGTCTTTTGTTTTAATTCCAGTGTGTTGGAACTAAATCTAATCAGTGTCTCCGGTGAACCGGTGATCTACTACCAAGACCCGCAAGATTATCTCTCGAATGAAACGGTTGCGAAATGCTTGCATGGTGAACAACGTTGCAATAAATACTTCCGGCCACTGTGAGTACGAATTGATCGGAACCAGGACAAGTTGTCCGCAACAGTGTATATGTCCATACTGCCATGGTAGATAACTTACTGGCTACCGTGTACAACCTCGACCTCGTTTTCATTTTGTGGAGCCAGGAGTCACAGTTCATTAAAATATTCCCAAGGATGTGAATTCATCTCCGGTCACCAACATACCTGTGAAGCTAACGATTTCATTTGCTCCACACCTAAGTGAACTCTGCGCGAGCCATCTACTACAGCCTTTCGTAGCCCAGATGAAATGACTGACTGATCTCCCCGACGTAGCGTACCATTAGATTGCAGTGAGTTCCGGAATAGTGATGGGGAGATACTCTTAGTAACCGATGGCTAACCTTACTCATCCTGGGAGTAAACATATCGTAACAGATCCCAGATGTCTTGAACAGGTCCCCTCAGCTTAATGGAACAGCTGGCAAGGCAAATAAGCAAACGGCCGCAGTTGAAAAACCAGAATATCATGACAAAAATCCGTTTCGCACGAGGATGAGTTACTTCATTATCGTAAGCTGTTGGGATCAGACTCCATCGCTGTATCATTGTCATTAGTGATTAGGTCACTGATCTGTGCGGGGTAATTAAACACTATAGAGCTTGGCAATCTGCAACAATTCTGAATTTGCTATCAAACAGATAATTGTACAATTCTTTGATGGACCAGAATAGGGCTTCTACCTCCCCTCGGGCTTCTGAGTGCCCTTGCTCTGCTTTGTTCAATAACCGCGACAAAGATATACGTGGATGCCTCACCAGCACCAGAACAGCATCAGTGCCAGCAATGGACGGATCTAACATCAGCATGTTAGACATAAAAAATGAATCCACCATCACTCTTTTAATCCTAAATTGTATAAGTTTTCTCTCTGAAGACCTTCTTCTTTTTGAGTCCATGCTCATGTTTCCGCCATTTGACCAGTAAATATTGGTTGCGCTTCCGTCACAAAGTTCGGTCTGAGACGACAACTGTGCTGAAAACAATTCATTACTGATCGCCACCTATCTTGGTACTTTGGTGACGTAATGGCCACCGAAGCTTTGTACCGATCAGAATTCGGCCTAAATCCTTTAACGTATAAGGCGAAGGCAAAAACTATCAACTCTCTTGCTTGAAAAAGACACTTGGACGATTTTATGGCAATTTTCGGATCACTGAAACACCCTAGGAGCGGAACTAATCTATTGTATTGCTCCTCTTCACAGTTAGCATACAGGATAATAACGTCCCGATGGGCCCGTACTTTTGGTAATTTGGCAATCGCTTCATCAATGACAGCCTAGACTATTTTGGCTGAGACGTGCAATCCAAACGGTAGAAAACCTTACTCAAATAATTCCCAAGAAGTAGTAGTCGTAGTGAGCACCTTGAAATAAGAATCCAGTGGAATGTGTATGTGCTTGTTCGACTACTTTTAGAAAACACTTCTACCATACATTGCCATTCCGTTGTTGCTGCACATCTTTAACACTGCGGATTCAGCGTCACTTTGTAATCGCCACAGATCCCAGGCGAGTAACTATCTTCTGTCATAACAACGACTAGTTTGGTTCATACGGATAAGTTGACGTGCGTAACTGTTTGGATAAGTAGTCAATTGCATGGACTTTCGTCAGAGTAACTCTGTAACCTATCTGGATACACTGGAAGAGTAGATTGACCTCCGACGTGTACAACGAAAGTCGGAGTCGATAATGGTAGCGTGACCCACTTCACAGTTGAGCACACTGAACCATTTTTACCGTCAAATGTCATTATGGAAGGAGAGGTTATAGAACAGTGTAATATATGTTTGAAATAACCGCGTGAATTTTGGTCGTTTATTCCAATTGTAACTTAGCTTAGGGTTTTCAAATCCACATAGCGTCATACTCATCATTTTATTGTTTCTGACGCTTCCTATTTCAAACGGTATACTCTGAACGTTGAAACGCGAACTCGTGACCGTGGTGGCACGTTAGTGATATTATCTTTCAATCAGGTCTCGCGCGAAAGAATGTCGTGTAGTTACACACTGAACACTGATTGTTCGATTCAAAAATAGACCTAACAGAACATTAGGCGATACATACCACAAAGTACACTATTGCTGGGAACGCGGCATACACATATTTGCTGCCTGCTAAAGAGAAGTTGAAAACGTCATACTGGCCGCTTTCCGTGTAAAAACGAATGATACTGTATTGACGGACGTACTGTTCAACTGTAGCAGCAAGTCGTAAAAATAAGGGGCAGGCTACGAAATCAGACACTTGTAGACGGTAGCCAAACGGTGGACAGTATGGCTAGGAAACGGTAAGGAGTAGACAAAGAATGGACAACGTGGACGTGCAAAACTTGGCGCAGCTTCGACCCACAGCAGCTGATAACTAACGTGCTGTTCACGCATAAGATTACATAGCTTTTTAGGATGTGGTAATGTAACACGCGGTCTATCATGATTATGCACGCTAGTGTGTACACCGAGTGATTGAAACCTCTTCACTTTTAGAAAATCGCGATATTAGATGGTCACCATCTTTGTTTCTGGGCCAGGCCCAAAGCTTGTCTACCACTGCAAATTCGTTTTTTTTTAATGAGATGTGGAAGTAGTTCCGGGTAAATATTAGCTCTACTGAGTAGATCACTTTGATTCAAGTAGTGAAATGCAAGTGGCTCCAAGCTGTGTGATCGGTAGAAGGGATTACTGGTTCAATCTGATAATGTTTCAGTTTCCGAATGAAAACACGCGAGGTGCATTACTTCCTTATCTTCCTACGGGAATCATACCGAGAGTCCTAACTGTGACAAATATTAATGTGAAGGTAACATTCGTTAGCACGTTGCACACATCAGATAGGTAATGCTCTTACAAACAGAAACAATGCTGAGCAGTTTCTTACGATCTATACCATATTCTAAATCTGACTTCTAAATTGCTTGCAAATAGAGACAAACAGTTAACACTGTATACTAATGTCAACTTGATAAACAGATTTTTTCCATTAAAATTCAATTGACGAGGAGATTAAACGAATTCTCAGTTATGTTATTCATCTAGGTAGAATAAATTACACTAATAATCGAGAAAGCAAAGTCGGTCTCCAATTTGAAAGCTTGGAGGAAATCATTGGAAACGAACGTAAAAAGCATAGGGTTCGTCGGCTTTTAATTTCAGTTAAGGAATTCCCCCGCTGTGTGAACTATGTTGCACTCATTATCTTAGAGTTATTGGTAATGGAGGGGAACACTTATCATGGAGATGAGTACGTTGCATGATGCAAATTTTGGGCGCGCTGATCGACATAATTTACCTACTGTCGCGTAAGTTTGCACGTAGCCACTTGTTACATAACATTACACAAAAAGTATACGTTCACGTTACTTTACACTAGCCACCACTACGATAGAATACCATCCAACCACCTGTTTTGAAATAGGAACATGGTTCAACACTGCTGCAAGCCACATGTTGCTCTCGAATTGAATTCCTCCATTGACAGGCAGTGTTAGTCAAAAGAAATGAACAAGGACTTATCATATTAATTTGATATCCAAGTCGAACAGCAGTATACACACTTGAAACAGACAATGACAGTGTAGTTTTGAACAAAACTGTGAAAGCATCTGCTTGTACAGTAACCATTCAGCAAGAGAACCGTTTATTACATAGTAAATTCGTCGACTTACAACTTGCAAGGTGGCAATAAGTGCGTCTATTCACTAAATATCGATGTGGGCTTTCATCAGAACAAATCCAATGACCGCTGAACCCTAAAAATTCATTACTCCTGAGCTACTACACAACTCTATGAATAAATTTTCCGCCATGAAAACGTTTCGACTGATGTCAGTCAGTACGCTTAAGATGTCCGATCTACAAACACTTCACAAACGTATTTCCAATTCCGTTCAACTTTGTGTACTGAGAAACTGAACAAACTTCTGAAACTAGCACTCTCGTGGATGACTCTCAGCAAAGCTGACAAACCTAATTGGCCAACGGGTGGCAGTTATATGCATCACGTTATCAGGAGGATGTTGGAAAATATCCCAATGACATTCGTTAGTTAGAAAATCGAGTTTGAAATTTCAACACAAAACAATATGGGACGTTTACGGTTTCCTCTGTTTGTGAGATGAGAAGAAGATAAGCACCACAAGAATTTGTGCACTGATATCACAGAAAATTCGTACGAAGTAGACACGACCTAGTTAGGCAGAATTGCGACAGCTTACCCAGAGCCGGAAACTGAGAAAGTTGGGGCAATTTAAAATACTGAGTTCCCTTGACCCATTTCACCCGTAAGGATATTTACATCTCGTCTGCTCTCTTGGGTAACGAACGTGAAACGTGAGAATATACAGGACAAGCGGATAACCACAATAATAGAAACGGTCAGCAACCCGGTTTACATAAAATAAAAACTGTCCTCGGTTCCATGGCAGACAGATTGCATGAGTCAACATTTCATGCATGCACAGAGCCGAATGGCGAGTACTGATCCAGATTGTTTCGAAGAATCCAAACGATTTAGGATTCCAGTTGCGCAACAACACGTGGAACGAGTTGATGGGTCAATAACGTAACCTGGTTCTATGGTGGGCTTTGAAATAGCTACGATGGAATTTCGGCCCACTCTCCCTGCGTCATCGCACTCATCAACTACTTAGGTGTATGTTAACCCATTCTTTGTCGTAGACGCCGCTCTCTTCTGTCGATGTGGACGTCGCCGTAACTGCAAGTAAACTAGTAGATTACACGTGAGACGGAATATTTCTACAGGTCACGAATGTGAACCAGCTGCTCAACACCCCTAGTTGTAAGTAACAAGAACAACTTTGCGGCAGACTGTAATTTTCGATTTACGTCAGTCATGATATGTTCGCATTGGAAAGGAAGGTTCAGGAAGACCTGCACCTCAGGAACCGTATACAGGGCAGTCTTGATTTTGGAATATCCGCTCACGAGAAATACTTTCTGTAATCGCACCTCCTCTTCCTGAAAGCAGTCATGGGTGCAGATCTGTCCAGCTCTGTGAAATAAGGTACGCACCAGGCCTCATTTGTAAGTAATTGAGGCAAAAGAGGACAACTGTAAATGTTGATCGATCTAAGTAGCCTTGCAATGCAGTGAGCGTTGTAGTGAACCATCCCGTTGTCTAATGAGTGAAACGTCTGGAAAAGATAAATTGTCATTTGTTTCTTATTCACGAAAAACAGAAAGATTAGGATGGGTGGAATGAAAAAGGTTTGGAAATGAAACATAATAAGTGTCACTGACAAAAGCCAAGGTATCTACAGATCTACAGCACCAGGCAGTTACGATTTAACCATTCGTAAAAATATGCCCGCAAGTGCTGGACCCAATTGACTGTCTGTTATTACACAATCAATTTGTTTATAAAATAGAGCACAAAAATCAAGACGGAAATTCTTGCCGCACAAAAATTTAAGTTCTTCAGAGTAAATTTCGATGGGAAATAAAATCGCACAAAAATCAACCGTTTCTCGGTGAGTCAACACTGGCAGAATACATCCTATGCGAACTCACCAATACGTCCTCAGATATTTGTGCCCGTTCGGAGGAATCTTTTATACAACGAGAGTAAACATCCGGTGGATGGGATGCAGGATGTGTACAAACCATGTGACAAGCTTGTGGTAAGTTGAGTTGTTCCTGTGCAGGTGACAATCGTGACTCTACCCATTCGGTCCACGTGTTGACGCGTAACTGGAATCCTAAATCGCTTGAATTCTTCGAAGCAATCTGGATCAGTGCTCGCCATTCGGCTCTGTGCATACATGAAATGTTGACTCATGCAATCTGTCTGCCATGGAACCGAGGAGAGACTTTATTTTAGATAAACCGGGTTGTTGACCGTTTCTTCTAGTGGTATTCGTCAGGGGTGTCCGATTTCCCCCACCTGTTCAATTTTGTCATGGACGACATTCAGGGTGATGATGACCGTTTCTATTGTTGTGGCTATCCACTTGTTCTGTATATTCTCACGTTTCACATTCGTGACATAAGAGAGCGGATAAGATGTAAACGTCTCGCGATATATGCTTTCTTCCTTTATTGGTGAAATGCTGGATAAGTCAATTATGTACACGTGCAACCAATTTATTCCGTTCAACCCTTACTGAATGTCTAGCCGCTTTGCTTGGAGGTGCACTGAATTTTGCATACGACGGCGATCGGCAGACAGATATGGAAGTCAATAAACCAATCAGGTGATGAGAATCGATCGGGGCAATACACAGCAGATGCATCAATTAGAAAGTAAGGGCACATGGCAGCAAAACAGCAATATCGTCACACCAACTTCTTCACATCAAAATTTATGTATCAAAATGAACTTTAAAGGCTCGCAACATAGGGCCAGTTAGAAAAGGTAACCTGGTTTTCAACAGACCATGTAACTAAAGCATTATCCACAAATGTCCGAACACTGAATAGATACTGTACAATACTGATACAATTTATCAGGCGCAGTTCTAGCCCAGAATATCTGGTTAGCCTAAAAACAACGCGGAGAAATTGCTCTGCAATAATAAAGTGCACCATTCAGCGTTTGAAACAGGTATCACCTTCATCTGATGCATATCACGGTATTTTCAGCACCCGCCGGTATAGTTCGAAACGTAATTCATAACTATCCAGCAACGTACAGCGAAATCGAGCACGATCGTGAAACGACTGAAACATCTGCATCCAGTTGGTAATGGTCTAACACACAACCACAACTAGACAGTTCGATTACTTCCCACTTTGGGTTGCATTGAAATCAATTTTTTCAGAGGTTATAATCTCTCGATATCTTCACGTTTGTAGGACAGTGAAATTCAGTCATTTTCTTTCAAGTTGACCACCACTCACATTTGATCGCAGCCGTCGCATTCAGATATACTGTCCAGCCAGCCTCTTTTGAAAAGAAGCACTAGACTCGAGTTTCGCTCTCATTATAGCTCATCAGTAGTGCATATCCTTGCCACTGCCGGGATTTGAACTCCGGCCATTCCAATTGAGGCAACCGTGTTGACCACTGCGCCATTGGCCTCACATTAGGCACGACCGAATTATCATTTTCTGTTGTTCATAGGCCCATAGGATGAGGTAAACCAAACGACGGATGGATCATTGTTGGAAAAATCCCATAAGATCAGAAGTAACGATGTGACGAACAATTGTTTTCGATAATTCTTTCTCAAGTCAATACAATTACATAGATTTTCATCAAGGCGTCATAAGACAAACCGCATAAACAGAGGCTGACTGTTAACGAATGACAGTGGCTACTACTAGACTTCACACGATAATTGGTTCGGCCCAGACCGGACGTTCACTGGGTGTTGCGTCACACGGTCAAGGATGGATCATTATTAACTAAGAAGCGACCACCATTTCTAAAAACGTTAGTTTTATCTAAACCCACGCCTAGCCTGAAACGAATCCCGCATTCCAGTTAGCGACTAAATTACCCCACCCAACGTACGTAGTGGTGCTATCGCTTGTTAAGCTCAGATTTTTTATTTGCCAGTCTGGGGTATCCTAAACGTTGCAAGCCGCCACATGACTGTAAGGCCACCCAATACCTACAGTAATTCTACCGCAGTACATGAGAAATTACCTGACTAACAGGCATCATTATTTATCGCAACGTTGAAAATGCTTCTCAAAGCCATTTATTATCCACCAACTAGTGAAACCATATGAAAAACTAACCATTACATAATTTGAAGTCTCCTTACAAATTCATGATTTCTATCGCTCAGACACGACACACTCCAGGTGAGTCACGTCAGGGTTCGAAGGAATGATTACACATCAGTAACAAACGTCCACCTAGAAGTCCTACGACGACACGTTGGATCTGTTCTGATGGATCTGTATTACAGAACAGACAAAGTTCATCGTGTTTTCAGGTAGATGTAGCCAGTCAATGAGAACTACCTCCACCCTCAACGTCACAGAATGTGCAGTACAACAAATTTAAAGATGGGATTTCAGTTTTCAAATAAATGAAGTCGTGTCTGGGGTAGGCCTATCTCAAGGGAATATACCAGTGAAATAAAGTTACGGACATATTTAATTAAACTAGAAAGGTACAGCGACTGACCCAAGTTGTTCGGTAATCTCAAAGACGTGCTGGTAACGACCGTTTCTATAAAAATAAACATTCGACGAATGTCTGAAACTATCTTGTTCTGATTGCCAAGGCGCTAAAAGCCCAAGTTCTCTTTGTCATGAGAAAATTAAGATTAGTTCAAGATGGGTGAAGAATCACGTCTTGTGAGCATTCCAGTAAGAAGTTTCTGCTCGGTACTGAGTTGGAGTTTAGCCTGAACGGCTGTGACGAATGTGGATAACAGTAACACACCCGAAGAAATGACAGCAGGTGTTCCTATACTAATCTCAGTGAATGGATTTGGGTGCATTCACAACTAGATGCGTGGGTAAATAGACTACATTGGTTGACCAACAAAATCCAATTTTTTGTTAATATCTAGGGGAAGATTTTAACCGCATTTAGGTCGTGTGCCAACAAGCGCCACGTTCCGGTGACACTGTTTCTATAAGCGTGCGTACCGTAAAGAAGCCGTCACATCTGCGCCTGAATGCTTTATCTAAAGCCCCGATTTGAACCTAACGGACTTCCTCAGTATATCTGCACAACAAGTATATATCTATACGGAAATACATAGCACTGTGATCAAGCTAAAGAATAACTCAAAATGTATATAACCTAGGCTGAACTCTACTATGCTCTTTGCAATACTCTAGGATACGCCGAATCGTTGCACTGACATCCCTAACGTTAAGAGAAACACCCTCTGTTTACCGCTATAGAAGAAAAACTTTTTGAGGTGAAGTTTTGAAGTTGCTTCGGCTGTTTCCCCGATTTACCGAAATTTTCCCTCCGAAGAAAAGGCATCTCTGTTCAGCTTTTAACACCCTGAAGTACGATGGGTACCATGATATTTTCAGTTAAACGATGAGCACGCTGTGATTAAGTCACACACGTAATCGTAAACGTATTTTGAGACCGGCCTCAGTAACAATGCTGACATCGTGAAATACGAAACAATAAAACGCATGTGAATCAACTTCACCACCAGCAAAACTGGTCTAATCTCCTGTACAAATCACAAACGCATCCAAAAGAAACGCTTTGTGCGGGATGGCTGATCAACAGTTTACCCTCCAGCACGGGGTAATCATTCTGCCAAACAAATGCATCAAACGCACTAAAGAATGGGTCGGATAGTTGACCATATACATTACTGCAATATGAAAGAATTTACGCGTCCAACTATGAGAAAACTGTGTCCATCATTCAAGAAGCGACAAGCAAGGCCTATTGCGGTAGCATGTGTCCCAACTGACCGGTCCACCTAGGTTGCGCGTGTAAACGGCTCAGTACACACAGTAATCTGATTCTATTGGAACGTAACTAAGTAAAACAGCGGTGCTCACACGGTCACCACACGCTACGCTCGATGACACACAATGTAGGAACCTGACATTATCCGGTAAGGCGGTACTGCCAAAGAAGTTTGATGAGGTAAGCCACCACCAAATAGCAATTGTGACGTCCGCAGGAAGCATATTTATAAATCGGCTCGCGATAACAAGAATATCCTCGTACTTAAGAGAGCAGGTTTTAGCACCAGTGGGAAGTATCCTCAGACTGTCACCGTAGACACTGTCGAGGTCAACGCATTTTGATATCAGTATGCGTGTTCAGCTTGCAAAGATTATTATTTCGGGCATAATCGAGTAGAAACAGACGCTAAACAGCTGCGAAAAAAGCTGAGACCTCAAATAGATGTCCGCATCCGTTTCGAAATGGACGAAATAGAGATGTGGGTCAACTGGAATCAAAAAAGTGCATAGCCCAACCTTCTATGCGCAACAAAACGTATACCGAAATATGGAAATAGTTTTCCCGTTGAGATGTGAATAAAAAACAACGCCCATAATTTGCACAAGTACAGCGAAAAGTCACATTATCAAAAACCATCCCGACCAAGTTGTGCGCGGTTGTTCTCCGGCAAACCAAACTGAGAAGATTGGGATCCAGCATAATTCAACATGATTAGAGTCAGATAGACAGACAAAGAAACATTAAATTAGTCACCCCATGGCAGATGAGTCCGACTTGCTATCGGTGAAATGAAAGTACCGATTCTAAACCACTACATACAGTCTTCGAGAAGTCAGTTTGCGAATAAACACGATATTTGTAGTGTGTTAGGCCCCTTACTCAGTCCACTTCGATCAACACTCACATGTACCAACATGGCAGCTTGGGCCATAATCACCTAACCAAAACCCGCATGGTGTGAATGTACTGTGTCAACCCGAAGTAAACGGTCTACGCATCCCGGACACACTGTTTCCCAGGTCGAAGCAGGTTTCCAGACAACGGTCTGTCTACACCAGTCTCGATCACACAAAAAGTTGTATTCACCGCAGATAAAATAGTCAAATAAGACACGTCGATAGGAAGTGGGATGACATGGCTCAGTGACGAAGCCAAAAAACTGCGGGACCAAGCGACGCTTAGTTTTGGCAGTGTGGCTATCGTACGCTAAGTCAGAGTCCACCAATGGCGCGATAAGCCTGAAGATAGAGCATGATGTGCCTTAGATACTGCGGAAAGTTGTTAGGTTTCAATCAGCCTTTTCGTAAGTTGTAATCTGTTTCGTTCATGCACGCAGCTTTTTACTGTCTATCGTTTGGTGAAAAAACCACCCTGATGGAAAGATCAGTTAGGGAAACACTGCTTTTTCACTTTGCCCATTTGCACTCACTGGCACACGCTAGCTCCCACTTCAGTGTTGTCTTCCGAACACAGAACCGGTTACGGCTGTTACTGATCACGGACCGTGGTGGCCAAAACACCAGGACGATGGGGTCGAGCGAATGGACTAGAAATGCGCGTACACCCATCGACCCCTATCAGTGTTGTATGCGCCCGTTCGTCCACCCAACCTGGTTAGGATGCGTGCCCCTTGGTCTGAACTTCGGATTCTGTTGCCGGGTTTCTACCTTAGGGACGAAATGTACGAATTGAGTTTTTTTTGTTGTAACCTGAACGTCCGTCACTTAGTGAAACAGCCCGTGCATTGTCTCTCATAGGCTAAGTGCGTGGATCGTCTCGAGTAAGCGATCAACCAGGGCGTGGGAAATGATACGCACACACATACGTGGTGCAGCGAGCAGTTGGTCAGTACCCCCAATAGAGAGCACATGCGCACGCAAAAACGCCGGGATAGACGGTCGATGCGCATGCCAGACAGAAATCAAAACCTTAAATAACATAGAAGCTTCACTGCAACGTGTGTATTAACCCAGCCAGCATACGTATTCGCCAGAACGAAATGCATGAAATGAACTACAACCAAACAACTCATATCACCACGGCCTACGCGTTCTGTTCGGGTTGGTGTGACCAAACGAAGGCGAGTGATCCTTCAAAAACAAAACTACGAATAAGTGAGACGACGAAAATTGGGCAGTAATGGCATCGATCCATGTTCAGAACTAGATGTGGACAACTAGTGTACGGTCAGTTTGAAATAAGTGATCGGTATGGAATGATGTCCCAGTGATCAGATGCAGTGTCGAGAATTGAGAAGACTGTCGACTGAAGAGTTTACGCTATGATCCTACACCTAACAAAAATCGTACTGAACATGGTTTCGTACACGGTTTTCAAACTCACTACTATAAGGAATTACGGTCTTGTACAACCTCAATTGTACGTTGCAGTTTGTTCGAATTGGCACGCGGATACCAAGTGCGGCCTGACTCAAGATCACCACTTAACCTGAACTTAGCAACGAGACTATTGTCGATTGTCTACATATAATCATAGGTAGGACTATCATGATGAACAACGGTACTCCATCTACAGCCTAATGATGTTCACAGCAAATGAGGGGTTTCATGGATTAGCAACGCTTTGATTCGAACGCGTCACATAGTAGACCACTGGTCAAATCAGGCTCCATCTTATTCTTAAAATCGGACTGAGAAGAAGAAAAGTATGAATAACAAAATCAGCAGTTACATTTGTACAGATGCCGCCGAGCACAAACGAAGCCAACGAGCATAGCCGAGGACGAGCTGAAGCGGCCCAGACTTAATGACAGATGAAGAGAAGCAATAAAAAACGAGGATGCCGTCCGAGGGAATTCAATTTACAAGACAAGATAGCGCGTAAAGATGAAAGCATTCACTCCATGTAAGTCAGCATAAACACGATCGTCTGCGCACATACACAAACACAATGCTGCAGTTTGGCTTTCTTGTGTCACAAATTTAGGATGACAAAAAGTACAACGACTGACGAAGCTATGATGGTTCTTTTCGTTGAGGAAATTTCCTCTTTGTCATTTGGTAAAGGTTAATACCACAGAGGATAGATGAAACACCAAAGCACAGCACCAAGATGGGGAAATGTTCCTAACCCCAGGAGAGGAAGGCACGCAGACGATAAACGACCTAACCAGTGGTGCCACAGTGTATGAATGCGTCCGTGCGTGCTCGTGTGGGTGTGATCGTTACGCGAATGTGAATGCGGCGGGAAAATGAAAACAAGTAAACAGAAAGGAGAAGAAAATAGTCAAACTCTGGAAGTTTATGTTCGGAGGATGAGATTGCGCGTTATGGTCAAGCAATCGGAGTTCCATCATACAGCTTGCACACACGAATGCAAACCTGATAATCGACCACGTTGCGAGTAGGGGACGAACAAGTGTTCAAATGAAAGCACTAATAGCATGGAGATGCACTTTTATAGTGGGATTGGTGAACACAGCCTCTAATTGGTTATCTGCCAGGTCACATGAGCTGATCGACGACAGGAGTTCGCAACGGCCGTGGTAGTGGAGCCGATTTCGCTACTGCCACCGCCACTATCACAAGCAGATGTGATTGTATCCATTGGTAGCGTAGAGGAATGTTCGGAAGTCAGTGGAAAAGAGTTGGCAAGAGACGGAGAAGGGCTTATGGAAGATCTGGCATCAGCTGTAACGGATTCATGCGCAGCAGACTGATCAGACTGGCTGGATGGGGGTCTTTCACAATTACTATGCTCTTCCTTTTCCGAAGCCCATTGGCAGTTCATGTCAGTTTGTATTTCACAGCCACTCGTGTTGTGGTTACTCGAGAACATGGCTTGGTCGCCGATAGGTTCCAAACAGTGGGTTGAGGGTAAAGAGAAAAGATTGCAAGTCGGAGCGGACACAGTATGAAGCAAAAAAGTGCCGGAAGCGGACGAATTGGAAACAGAACGTGCCGATTGCCTACGCACGCGGCGAGATTCTAGTTGCATGTGGTTCTCAATTTCCGGGTCCCAAGGTAAGAAACACGGGTGCCGTATCTCGATAGGCTTGCGACACACAGAGCACTGTTCAATGCGATTGGCACACTCCGCGCAGCAGATTATGTGGCCGCAGGGAATGAATACTCGAGAGACTTGGGCGTCCATGCAGACACGACAAAGGCCAGCTTCAAGGAGGCGGTTCTGCACGATCTCTTGAATATCCTTATAATGGTTTTAGAAATGGAAACGGGATAAATTAAGACTATTAAGGGCCAATCAGTGAATAAATACGTGAGAAATTGAGAAACTGCGTGAACAAACGACACCTAATGATATGGATGTAGTTTACTCTTGCATCTCATCTTGATTAACCGTGAGCAACACAAAACGTCTCCGTCATGTATAGGGCTGACTGTAGACCAAAAGTAACTAGCACCGGAGAAATATTTCAAACCAAACAACAACAGCCAATAGTAACCTTTCTTCATAAACTTAGGGTAGGATGGAGAGATGGACAGATAGGGAAGAACATATTAGGCTATCAGTGCGCACGGCCAGTTTATCTGAATAAATAAAACATGGATACTTAGGAAGTAGCCACCAGCTGGTAGACTGGAAGGAGTGATTTGGTCCTCCAAGAACATCGTCAGTCGGTGGGGCTAAAAGGAGTTATCACAGGAACATTCACACCAAATACAGATCTGTGAACGCTTCTCAAGCCTGACAAACGAAAAAGGACAACACACAGGAAGAACTGAAAAACACAAATAGAGCGAAGTACCCGTACCCGTCAAATATCACGTGAAGGACGCTTACTCAGGCATACATAACGACAGTCGACTGTTTTAATCGACCTAAGCAAAATGTGACTGAACAAATGCACCGTTGAAAAAGTGTGTCAAGGTAGGGGGTCAATGCAGCTTATACAGAATTGCCAGTTAGATCGGCACGGGTTAAACGCAACAAAGCCGTTATCCTCTGTTGCCCAAAAACATAAAAGGGCTGGTCACAAGCGATCGTGTTTATGTAGTCATGATCAGCGTAAGTTTAACGGTACATGGTCATCTAGTGAAAATGTGGACTGTACGTCCACACCCAGTCGGCTTTAGATATCTATTGCGAATGTGTCATGATGAAAGTGAAATCTGAGTTTGGTGATTCCTCTCGAGAAAAGCAGGCAGGTGGCAGCGATTTGGTGAGCGGCGCTCAATTTGCAACAACCATAATTCCCACTTATTCGCAGCAACACGGCTATCACGACGACTACCATCAACAGCTGTACACCAGCGGTTAGCACTCACGCTTCAGTATCATACAACCATAAAAGTCTCAAGTTAGAAATGAAAATAATGTGTGAAACCCTTGTCTGAAATCTAGCAAGCAACGGCAAACTATTTACGGCTTACAAACAAACAAATGAGTTGCAAGCGAAATTAAGGCTTACATATGACTGCGATTGTTCTGTTTCATTAACAGTCCCATTTAAATTATACTATAAATCTGGACAACGCGTCTACATTCTAAGCAAGGCACTCTAATTTGAATCTTTTTTGCTCAGTGTCAAGCGTTCCGTTTCATTTTTAAGCCACGTGCCTGAACCCATCAACTTACTGCTCGAGTCCTGATCCATACAATACATAAGCCATTCGAGGAAAATATTGAAGTACATGAAAATAAATTTGTGAGCACTATCATGAACCGCCATTTACGCATGTCCATATGCTGTAAAAGAGGTTTCAAGGCGGAAGTAGTCTGGTGTTCACAAAGGAGAGTTTTAAGTTTCCCGAGTGGATTCGCAGCTTGGTTATTGGAGTACTTACTGTGTCTGAGTATGTTGTTTCTGTTTCAGCCGATTCCTAGCCAAAACCCGGATTCTTACAATTGGGTCTTGTCTCAGTGAAATTTACCAGACTACTTACTAGTAATACAATACCCGCTCAACATTGGCGCTGCTGGATTCCGTAGAGGGAGTCGCTCGAGAAATCCTGCCTCAGCAGTCGACAACTTCATTCACTCGGTGGAGATTGCATACAAACAGTGGAATTGGTCGGTGATTAAGTCCAAATGGAACATTCCCAAGCTCCCGGTATCCACTCATAGTTAAGCTGAGAAAGCGCATGCGGCGTTTGGGTATGCTGTTTCTGTCACTGGCTTGCATTCGTATGACCATCAGATTTTTACAACTGGGTCAACTCTGGACTCCGTCTGCTAAACTACTTTGTGTTCATCTGGTCGATTATGAAAACAGTTTCCACTCTGAGTTGTCCCGGCAAATGTTCGCTGAACACCGGGTTGGAAACTACAAAAGACATCCGACGGCCGAAAATCAACAGCCGAAAAACAAATCAAAATACTGATATTGATTTCTTTAAGTGATAGTAGAGTTCGCAGAGTTGAGGAAACGACAGAGAGCACTATGTATTACAGTTCGCCTGTTCAGTCAGCAGAATCGGCTGCTCCGTAGACCAGATCACCACTTACCTTAATCGAGCAAATTTGCGCGATAAGCAAACCCTCCAATAGAGTTGGAGAAAATGGTTTTCTTGAGTCATCCGAAAGGCAACTTTGGGTTCTTAGTCCCAGTCTTGCATTACACCATGACAATCATCCGAAAAATTTCCTTTGAAGATTCCTGCCTCAGCAGAGATTCATTGTCAGTATACACAACGGATCGACTAGTTTGGACATTGTGGGTACAATGTTTAGCAAGCGTGCGTAAACCACCTGCACCACCAGCAAACTAAACGATGCATGTCCAGTCTTATTGCTGTGTGACAGCTTCATCCCTTGTCTAGATATACGGCGACCGTTTTTGTTCAGTTCAGCTTAAGATGTATCAAAATAACATGGGCGAATTGTAGACGTTTGACTTCCGATGGCAAAAAAAGATGTGCGAGATAATAACGGATTTTGCATTATCTGTTAATTCCCAGCTTACGATGTTCTGTATGTTGGAATATGTAAAACACGAAACGCGAGGTTTAAAATGTTGTAACCAAAGTAATAGGGAATCCAACAAAAAGCGGATATATATATACGAAATAATTGTAAAGCCATTAGGTGTTAACGACATTCAAGTCGTTCAACAAAACTAAGTTAGTCTGGATTGAATTTCGGGGATTTAGAGTATTTCAAATCGAACGCCACCCACATCCAGTCGTTCTTTGCATTTGAATAAGCCTTACGAAGTACGCCGGCCGAAATGCTTGTGTTAATGCAAAGATTGTGGTCGGATGTGGGTGGCGTTCAATCTGAAAACTACGTTACTTCGATATTTCGCCTGTCGGACCAACGAATAAAGTCCACAACGCAACTGACGTTGAGTGCATCATTTTTAACATAGAGTGGGTGAGTAGAACTCACTAACTGACCTAGGACCAAGGTCAGTGGCCGGTATTTTGTTGTTGTGACTTTAATCGTATCAAGCGGAATGCAGCTCTCAGAGCACCAGAATGGGGGGAAACTGGATTACAGCGATCTCAGGATGAGTGGGGGAAATCTAAGTGTCTGGATAGTTCCAAAACGGATATTAAGGTATTCTTGGACAATTTCATCCCATAATTCGTTTCCGACCAATCAAAGGGATGTAGGGTTTACTCAAAACAGGAATAATGAATATTCCACTCCCGTTCTTCTAATATTTCACTCGGTGCATCTCAAATAAAAATGACAATGGAACCACAGGTAACAATAAGGCAAGTACAGCAACAGTACAGTAATGTATCACACCCAACTAATCAGAAGAGAATGCGCACAGCCTTGCTCATTGAAATACACACAACATCGATTGAAGTGTGTAGAACATTATCCACTTGAGAAGGTTGTTCGAGCAGTAACTTCCAGTGATGGTAAGCATTCCAGCTTGGAAGGTCCCGACAGCTAGTTATTTGGGCACGACCTACGAAAGAAACAGAAATGTCACTGTGAAAGCATTCAATGTCAACTCAGTCGTGGTTCGGGAGAAGTTTCATCTGTAGGAACACCAGTGATAGTAATGCTGAACGGAAAGCCGATGCCAAATTCCCATATCAATGAACATGAGGCCCACTGTGGTTTCATACAAAGTGATCGGACTGGGTAGCGCGAAAGGTCGGATGTGAACTCCACGGGAAATCGGTGTCTGAAAATCGGGTCAAAAGGGGAAAACATCCTACCGTAAGGAAGAGGAACCGAAAGGTATGTTCCTCTAAGAATGAGAGTGTTGAAAGGGCAAATAAACCATTGGTGAACAGCATGCAGATGATTTGAATCATTTCTGGGAATCAGAAAAACCTTTCCAGCCCACCAGCTTTCATGAGTCTTCGCTCCGAATGTTTTTATCATTGCGGTTCCATAATTAGTTCGTATTCATTCTGGCGGTCTACCACTTGCAGCTCCAGTTTGCCACAAACACAAAGACATATTTTGTCGGACTTTGTTTCGTGTTTCTACACAGGCCTCCCCGAAAAGAACGCTGTTAGTTGAAGAATGACGTAGTTAAAAGACAGCCCAACAACGGCCATTTCCTGCACTAGCTGGAACAGATCGAAGTGAAGTGAACAACCGAAGAAATCGAAACTCGTCATCAATATACAGTACTGTACTGACTTTCGACGCCACCGATCACTGTAACTTCATGTAGGCTTTGTCTAAGGCTCCTAAACCACATGACGATGTACTAGTAGGTTATCTGAATACGCATACTAAGTACTCCTCAGAACTTCACGAGATAAATACATAACTACCATTCGTTTCGTGCATGTCCGGAATCGGAACAAGTGCCCAATAGAGTACTAACTAGATGAGGAACAAGGAAACCAGTACATACAAGTGAATATTTTATTCATGGTGGTGAACTCGGTATGCATCCCTTTTCGTGACATACCACACCTGGGACTAGCAACCTTTTGGAAGCAAGTCGTGCTGTGCCCAACTTAAGGATAACAGTGTCTTGGCCGCAACCGTTCGAAAACAGAGAAGTTAGGATTTTTTGAGAGAACTGGAAGACGTTATTCAAATGGTTCAGATTAAGGCCGACCGCAGGAAACCGAATGCCTGCGTAGGCTTTGAAGCGCAGAGCAGAAATGACGTTGAATGTGGTATTAAAGGGTTTAGAAAAGTTAGAATGGAATGCCGTCGCGAGTGTTTTTGTGACTTGATTCGACAATTCTGCCGATCGGTAGGAGTCAACGCAGTGCTTCGAGGCGCTCTCACCTGGAGCTGAAGCGGAGGCTTTTTAGACAGGGACTTTTTAGACAGAGCGTTCCCCAGCAGGATTCATTCTTAAGGTAGCAGCCTTTGGTGTTTCCGTGCACCGATGACAGCTCAAGTTCGACTGGAATGGTCGACCAATCGAATGGGTACTGTCTACTTGTCATGTGTTACGCGGAAACTAACGTTACCAATAGTAGCCACTATGCACAGAATCAGCTGGGCAACACGAAGCTGAAGGATTCAGAAAAACGACAGGAGGAGTTTACACTAGATGTCACGAAGTTGAGGAAAATAATGCTTCAATTGGGGAAGAACCAGGCAATGGAAATAAGGGGTGCCCCATACGGCGTGGTGAACCAAACATTTAATCGTTATTCTCTTACCATACCGAGGGCAGTAGCAATAACAGTGTTTGACAGAAGTGCTACACAACCATAGGCTGCAACGGGCGAGGTGTGAGAGAAGTCCTTGGTCAATACGAAGGCAGCTATTTCACTGGTCAGGTAAAAGAAGATAGGATGAACCATGTTGAGAGGCGACGTAAGAGACGAACTGTCCTTATAATCTGCTGGTTTTGCCTGTGATGAAATCCAATGGAAAGTTCCCGTCCTCCCTGTATTTGATACGTCTGAACGAAGCAACGCGGAGCACACTTGGTCGAATATAGCTGTTAGTGAACATTCCTGATAAGCTACAACAGTCGAAGTTATCCACAGCTGTTGATTTTCTATCAGGTTGTTGGCACATGGCAATCAATCTGGATGATTGAAAAGAAAACGGATTTTACGGCAAGAGAAGAAGAATACCAATTTCAGCGTAAGCTGTTCACCGGGTCAGAGATAACCTTTACACTCCGGAGCCGTATGATGACATTACTGAAAAAAATTGGATGGTCTAGCTATGTGCAGAAACGACATCATGATATACAACCCGTCGGAGCCGGAGCATGGGGCGCAGTTTGATAACGTCTTGAAGCGGAGTTGTGGAAGAGGTTTGTGCATAAATGCACACTATTTCAGCTGGCGAGATCAGTGATAAGCTTTGGGTCATGAAGTGGAACAGAGAGAAAATCAAGAGACTACCCGAACGCAAGTTGATTCAGGTCAAGGATGACTCAAAAAGAGCACTCAGATAAGTCAGGTTTTGTGAAAGGCATTACAATTTATTTGAAAGGGACTTCAAGACACATCACACCGCTGTGCGCAACAGTGCAATAAAAGCAAGAGATGCAACTAAATAAATGAGACTCAAAAAGCAGTTAACCGGGTTAAAAGGAAATGTTAAAACAACAATTGGCGTAAAGGTCACTGAAAGCCGACAGTGTTCGTGGTGCCCATCATCAACGCCACCATAGCAGCCATGAGCCTGACCAAAAGGTACTGTCGCTCGGGCCGCCGCTCACCTCAATAGTGACGTGGAATTTCCTAGAAGGAAACGTTACTATGAAAGTCGACAAATACTGAAAGAAGACTAAGCGGAAGAACTAGGAATGGTATGGATACAGGTACGCCATTGATTGCGACACACCGCCATCTCGGATAGCGTCTCTAACCAGCGGTTTGAGGAATCACGAGGACCCCATCCAGACAGACGATTACTTGCCCACTTTGCTCAATGGAGCAGTCAAGGTATTCACATTTCGTGACCACGTTATTGTTCGACCTCCACGCGGTTTAACCCAATCGCTAGTACCCTCAGTATATAATGCCCGGTACGGTAAACGCTCAGCTGAAATACGGAGCACGTGACCCAACCATCGCAAGCTGTGCAACGTAACTACTTGACCAATTGATCGCGCATCCCGAACGTTCCGGAATACGCGCCGGCGAACTGCCGCATTGCTCACACGATCAGCCCACTTAATGTGGGCCAAGTGGCGGAGACAACGATGG
>QNGE01001801.1:39514-55549 GCA_008508345.1 Paragonimus westermani | reverse complement strand
CCGCAACTATAAAAATAGTTCTGCTGTACGCCCATAGGATCGTGCCTCACTATCTGAGCACTCCTACGCGGTCAGTAGTGTGACATACAATCCTATGAGTGTAGCTGCTTTTCGTCTGACTGCTCCTCTTTGGCCTGTTTGACGAGGTTGTACCCGGAAGGACCGAAGTCCTAGTCAGCACAGCCCACCGGATCAAAATAGAACACAAGCCCGACCACCTCGCCAAGTAAAAGAGGAGATCATGGAGGATGCAAACAAAATCACGATTACAGCAGAACAGGAATATTTGACGACTGTCAGTTTAAGCAACGGATAAATAGAGACCACATCTGTTGGACCACCGTTCTCACATAAAGACCGATTGCAAACCGCTGGAGTGGGATACGAAGACAAAATGAACACTAGAACGGCCAGCATGCCGTTTACAACACGATTTTACAATCAAATACGCGCCGGAGAAATAGAGCCAAACAAAGGGTTGTTTATTGTGAACCGAAGAGGAGTAAGAATTTTCAAACTTATTTTTACAACGGGCGGTTTGATTTTGGAACAAAGTCCAGGAACACCCGTGAAGTCGTAGAATTTCATGAAAAAATAAGGGCAGCGACGATCCAAAATAACGGACTCAGCAAAAGGCTGAGAGAACCAGATAGAAAGTGGAAATGGATTCCAACGAATTGCACCAGGATACCAAATTGAAAGCTGAACGATGGAGTTATGCGGATACCAAAGGCTCTGGCAACATGTCGCCAGACGGTACACACTAACTGTTTTGAAGCAGAGACTTTATGGGCCTGAGATGAAAAAGGAAGTAATCAGCCATGTCTCTACATGTTGGCGATGCCAGCTGTCGAAAAGAAACAACCAAAAGCGTACTAATCAACATGCCCGACTCTAGTGTCGGAAATTGAGGCACTATTGTCAGTGGACATTATGGGAACTTACCCTAACACAAAAAGACAGCTAACGTACAACTTTTATGATATAACACCTAGTCCATTCGAATCAAACAAATCCGCACGACGTTCTACCGTACACAGACGAACGGGCTCTCTGAACAAAAACTGAGCGACTGGAAAACGGTTAGTTGTCGAAACAGGGGATTAGGAGCCGACATTCCCACGAATGGTATCAGCTCAAGGTGCTCCCATCCCAACAATTACGTGAGGATCTTGTTCACAACTCACTCTAAGAAAACTCGCACGGGAATGAAGGTTGGCAAAAAAAGTCAGAACTGCTAGGGAACGCACAACGCAGAAAACATACAATAAGGCAGATGACCAACAGAAGACAGGTCCAAATGGTTCGAAGGTGAAATATGAGAAATGCTGGAGCCAGTTTCCGTAATGAACTACCCTTGATGCCAACGTCCCTTCGAATATAATACCAGGTTGTGGGCTTCTATAGTCGATCCCGAGTGATAAGATGCGTTTTGCCACAGCGTTTCGAGTATGTCCAAAATGTGATTCGCCGCTCGGACGAAATGTCGGTCATCACGTGCACCAGACCATTTTGGCTGACCGCGTCAAACTCGTTAGGTCCCAGTGATGTTCGGGTAAACCTTAACAGCAACCGTCACACCATCATCAGATCTGTCGGGCAGAAATGGCTGACATTTTTAAACACTGTTCTCGTAGTATTTCAGCGTGAGTCGTGGTGACAACAGACACTAAACCGCGACGTTCTTAATCGTCTGTCTATTTGATAGGCTCATTAGCCCACATTAGTTTCCAATCGCATTGTTTACGTCCACCCCTCATTCAGTTTTGCAGATGTAACATTACAATGTATTGATATACGAATGCGTCCATTTTTAATAGGATATTCATGAGTGTTATGTCCATGCAAGCCAGTGTTTTAGCTGGTCAATCTGAACGGATAATATGAGCTCTAAAATTGAGTAAGATACCAAAAAGTACAGACAGAATGCCTAAAGATGTGATGTGACGCCTAAAAGTGGAGTAAGGAGCTTAAAACGGGGATGTGTACAAAAACTAGTATGTCAAACATAAAATGCAGGTATGAAGTTAGACTGGTAAGAAAGACACTGCTAAACTGTACGTTATAGTGCTTAACCGAAACAAATCCAGTGCAACAACAGTCCAACATACCTGTTTACGTGGTTCAGTTACAGTTAATCCAACAGAGCCAATGTTTGGTCATACGGAAAGAACGATCTATTTACCGCTATTGCTCAGAAGATTCGGATATCTAGTACCGTCCGACCAACGAACAGTAGAAGGCACTCCGATGTCAAAAAGGTGGGGCTAATTATATCATACCGAACTGGTCGAAGCCACTTGTAATTGGATTAGCATAATTTTCTGAAAAAGACCCAAAACCAGCTGTGTGAAGATGGCTGATAAAATGCACGGGACACCAGGTCAGTTTCTCATGTCAGGGTCCGAATACCGGCACACTGCAAATCGAACTCAACACCTGGGGCTGGTTGCCGCTCTGGCGAATGCAACTAAGAGAGGCAACGTACAAGCGAGACAAAGTGCGGAAAAGGCAAGATTGTGAGCCAATCACCTGAGTAACAGGGACGTCATGCCCACACCTGTGTACGCACGCGGCGCGTACGCTATTGCGGCGATGCGCGTTGGTCAAGGTCATCCCATCAAGCAGACAGGTCACGACTGCGAAACGTGATCTCAGTCAGACAGAAGGACTGACCGTAGGCGTGCATTGCTGCGTACGCGTGCTGCGTCGAGCGTGCGCACGTGAGAGGCCGTAAGGCAAACGGCTTCGGTTTTGCAAAAGCGTCCAGGCCAGACACGTGCTACTGTATGACCACGTAAGCGGGTAAGCGCGGAAGCGATCACGGTTCCATGCTGTGCTGTATGCACAATCTGGTTAGGATACAGAGGTTATTGTTCAGTTAGCAGTCGATACCACGGAACAGTTGAAATAGTCAAAACATCGAACGGACGACAGTCACAGCCAATTGGTCATCTCGCCAAAACATTTTTGAACTATGCTTTCAACAGACGGCTGTTTTCTCCCCTATTTGACCGACTGCCCACTGTAACCATCATCACAGCGAGCTGATCCTCATCCGTCACACAGCAATGGTGGGAACAACAAGCTTTAGCTGAAGCTAAAAGAAAGGACAGGGTTTTGACGATTGTGGACCTGCATATCTAAAATCAAACACTTAACACCAAAGTACCCACACCTTGTGAGCATTCAACTGGACTATGAGTGAAAGTAAGCATCACCAACAAAGCAGGTTCTTTACAGACTTCACTGCTCTGCGTTATTAGGTGCACTTACCTCAAAACTTGGCCAGCAACAGTAACATTTACGTCACTGAACCCGACTGGCCACCGTCTCACTCAGTCTCCAGCTGTGCACGCCTCTCGTCCCAGGTTAGCCGGTAGTGGTATCCGTAAAGTGTTCCGTGTGGCAAACCAATACCTGGCATCTTCAGCACGTGACCTGACAACCTCAGTGTGTACAACCATAAAACTTAAACTAGAGCATTCGTTTCGTAATCACTACCAGACATCCGCTTCCATACCTCATCGCTGCTTACCTGTTGATGCCACTGACACGCGCGACCGAACGTAAACAACGATGGCCAAAGATCGGAGGACGGTTCACGTCCTCTCCTTCGAGTGGCCAGTTTTCACAGCCATAAAGTAACGTAGCCCTCAGAGTTGCCTTGTATACGTGATACTTAAGCTACAGAAAGACGCCTCTATCGCCGGGAATGTTCCCGACTAGGAAACACCGTCCTAACCTTGGAGATGCGAGCTCTTATTTCATTATCCATACCGCCGCAGCTGTTGGTGTAACCTCCTCAGTACACAAACCGGACAACAGTCTCCGTAACCTTGTTACGTAATCGCAGCAGCCTTGCCAAATTACCTTGCGCTCTGAGTCTGAGAAGAACGTTATGAAGTGTTCGGCAGGGTACGAAATAGCGTCTACTAGTACCGTTACTGCTCGGCACTTCGTTATCAGCATAGTTAAGAGGTTGACCCTTGACATAAGCTGCTCTGGATGCCAAAATTGTCAGACAGTATAAGTGAGCTAAAGTAACGTGATAAAGAGCCCACAGTATGTTCACATACTTGTTCGGCGCACCCTTGTGTTTATGCGAATCCAAAAGTGAACATCGATCCTTTTGGCAGATAAAAGCAGTAGAACGTACGACGCTACATCAGAACATGGTGAGAAGTAAAAGTGTGATAAACATTTCCTCACCGAGGACTAAACAATGTGTGTTCTGCCCTGACGTTTATTTGGCCAGATGCAATAAGCAGCAAAGTATGATAAATGCCAAAACATTAGTTATGATTGGGATCAAGCAGATCCCCCTATGGTTTTCATTAGAGTCCCTGGTCTGTTTCTTCAGCATGGGAATTATTATCGAGTAATCCCGGTAGAGATGTTATCCATCGTGTCCGCAAGCGAAAACAAATGCGTTACTGATTGTACTAATGTTTCATTACCCTCTTTGGAAAGCATCGGTACGGGGACATCAAGGAGAGCAGCTCAATTGCATTCGAGAGAAGAAATGCCTCAGTGGGTGGTTCCAAATCCAATGGTCAGTGCACTATAGTGTGAGCCCGTGGTCATAATACTTACCGGTTGTTATTACATTGTAAACTTTTTGGTCAACCTTACACATAAACAAGTCGGTCGCAGTGGGTTACAGATGTTGTGCACAGCACTCTTTTCGGCCCCAACGCGTGCGTCGAGCAAACTGGAAAAATATGCCATCAAGTTCCGGATTGGTGTGGACAGTCATAACAAGTTAAGTCAAAAATTTTCCTTATACGTCCCAGAAGTGGAATTTCAACTATCAACATAGACATATATCCGAGTAATTTTGAAGAAAATTAAACAGTTGAGTTAAAGTGGATGGAGCAAACACGGGACCGTAATACTGAGTACAACAGGCCATATAGGACTGAGTGACGTGACTAACGAATTCGGAATCGCGTCACGAACGACACAGGCGACCAGAAGTGAATCCGAAGACTTCTTGATACACCTGAACTTTTAGTTCAACACTCAGTATAAGGCCTTGTCATCTCTGTATTAAATTATTTATTACGACCATGAGCAAAATGACTTGAAGTCACGGCCATCATGCAAACGCAACAATGGGCTCAATGCCACCTAACCAGTGTTTGGATTGTAGATCACAAAGCAGTGTTCAAGCGCAGGTCATCGAACGAACAATCGTGGATAATAAGTCACAGTACTGACTGACGCACCCTAGGAATATCGTGATAGACGACTTTCTACCATCTCTGAAGACTAACCACCCTCACAGTAAGTGAAACAATAGTTGAAGTCCCATGCATGTTGGAATGCTTTAATGACCGCTTAGCTAATGCATTGGAGTAGAAGTTAGCAAGCGTCACCACTCGTCAGAAATGCAGGTTACTTTAACGGAAGAATTAGTGGAATATATTTCCAAAGCATAATCCCAAGGTCATACGAAAAGACTGAGACTAACATCAAGACAATGGCCAACGAGAGGAAATCACATAACACATACAAACACGGGAAAGAAGAAAGCCAACACCCGCGTACTGCAAAGCACATTGGGTGCCGAAATACGCAACCGCATGACGATCAAAAGGGCTCAGAGCTGATTTCAAACAGTATGGCGTCATAAAACTGACAACGCGGCTTCAAACGAGACGACATTAGCAGATTAACGTTAACTAATGGGAACAGGAACGGATTTCACTAGATCACTAGATTCTCTAAATCGGCACCCAAACGGGAAGTTCCCAGGGACAATCGTTAACTGTAGTAACTCGGTTAGCATAAGTAGACATAATGGTATCAGCCTGTGGATTGTATTGATGTGCCTGTTGTCCGAATGTGGTAATTCAATTACTTTACCAACGCATCAGGTCTTACAAACTGTTATCCATTAGCTGGAAAAGACTAAATTCACATTAAATATTTTCCTCTCATCCGATCCATGCCAGTAATTGACAGTCTTTTACGCGTGACTGATTTCAACGTGTAACCGAGACATGATAGCGGTTTGACCAGTTGTGTTTGGACCCTATGGTGTTGGCACGGCTAACTGGAACCTTTCGTCAATGCATATTCATACAATGACAATCATGAACAACTCGTTCCGATTGCCAGTTAGTGTCTTTTATTCACTCATTCGTTCATAATGGCCATGAGTCCGACTTGCCAATAGTGTGGCTCAGGCTGGTGTCAGTTGCAACCGTGAGGTGGAATATCCTAGAATAGAATTTACCAAAAGGGATGGGAAAATGGTGGAAACAGTTCAACCGGCTCAACTATGATTGAAGTAAGCAGGGCGTGCGTGAATTACGTATGCGAATGACGAATGGCATAGAGTGAGTGGCATAGAGCACGAAATAACGTGTACCGAATAGTATAGTGAAATTCGTGAGCCATCTTGTTTAGCTACTTCAGACGAGGGGCTAGGATTCAACGCAAGCCTTCAGTTCGATTCAACCATTCGTCTTAGCAACGCATTTCTAACAAACACCCAAATGATTTTTGACATCGCCATACTGATAGGATCACGACAGCAGACCGTAAACCGAAAGGCTTCTAGCGATAGGGGAATCTGGAGTAGCACGATGACGATGTGGAGAAAATGTGCAGCCTAAACAAAGCACAAACGTTTGCTTGCTGAATGTGAACCGCAACGATGTTAATAAAGCACTGTCAGGTACTTCTTCCTATATTACACTTTGTAGACGATTATACACCGCCTAAGCATGACAGAAATAAGCTCCGGTGAATGATAGCAGCCATCTACAGACAGAATTTTTGTAAGGTCGCCTACGATCCGCATCCAAATCGACTACATGGCCGGCTGAAAAGACTCTAGGAAGTCAAGGGCTGCAATCAGCTTACAATAACCGCAATTATATGCTACACACCACTAATCAAACTACTCATTAGTAAAACCAAAATACCGCTCAACAAATTAGATTGTTTTTTTGACCTCAACGTAGGAAAAGTTTCAGTAGTGGGATCACCATTTGGGAATTAACAGGACGGTTGCTATATTTCCTGCAAAGGTGGTCCGCCAGTTTGAGAAATGTTCACAAATGAACATGACCGGGCGTTTGTATCTGTTAGTCCACACGGCAGTTCCGTAAAAACGTAGTCTTAGTTCAGATCCCAGTAATGGAACGATAAGGATACGCCGACGAGCTCTAACAAAAGCAAAACTCAAGCATGGTGATTCTTCTGAAGGGCCTGGCTGAAAAATTTACGTAAACCTAAGCGGTGCACAACTTATTCTGTTAGTTCTTCACATTATCAATGTTCATTCCTTCTCTCAATTAGATATATTTTACGAAAAGTTTGCAAACAGTTTATCTCGTAACCAGCATAAATTATTCGACCACGACGTGCTGTTAACCACTGAATTACGCTGTCTTAGGTGTTATCTTGAACAACCATTTGTTGAGTTTCTGGAAGATGGGCGGTATGCACTGACATTTCTTCACTCCCTAGTCAGTCCAAACTGGTAGCATTACGTATGCCTTCTAGTCCCACACAAGCAGGCTTACACGAGATGAAAACCCCAGGCGGTTAAATGGAAGTGCCCTATAGTTTCCCTGTTGTCCGTTGAATATGGTTACAGTGGGTAGCAAATCCGGATGAGGACGTTGCCGGCGCACGTAAGCACGATTCAGCCCACCGCACGTTGTGAACTGCATAAGCAGTAACCTTCCAAATTGAAGTCGTTCAGACAGACAGTTTCCGCTGCTAGTGACGTTAAACATTTGACAATTTAGGTAGCGCGACCGATAGGTCACACAACTTTGGCTATTAAAATTGCATACGCTTGCGTTTTTTCCCATTGCCTGTACTGAATAGAAGTGACATTTTCACGCTAACCTGCAACAGACTTGAAACAGAGTTGGTGGAACACAACGCTCATCTTGATATAAGTACACTTTGCCATGATATGAGTGTTCGCGATCAGTTTGCAAACGAATTTCGATCAGATACCTCAAAACTCATGCAGTTGGATTTATTCCATTTTATAAAAAATTCATCTACTAGGTTTTTTAAGTTCCTTCATTGCCTTAGGCAAAAGTGACAAAAAATTCGATCATCCCAAAACTTACTCCATTCTTGTACAAAAACACTAAAATTATCACATGTTCCCCTCTAGTAGATAAGTACTGTCCACATGCTAGTACAACCCACATAGACAGGTTTTTAATGTCACAATTATTAGTCATCTGTGAGATAAAATTGAGCGAATGTGTACAATGAATAGGAAAAGTAGGCAAACGAGAACAACCCAACGTTCAATGTTAACTATCAACAACAAATCAAACGTTCAGAAGGTCGGGCTTGGCGGGGTGTTCACTCGGTTCATAATCAAACCTCGGCAACCAATCCGAAAACCACTTGACGTCTATAAGCATAACACTACGAACAATAAACCTTCCTTCTACCTCTCTATCATCCCGAGTTTCTGTTGGCTTGCTCTGTTTTCACTGAATGTGCCTAATGCATAGTCGGGAATTTTTACTCGAGGTGAACAGATGGATCTGAGCCACGCTGAATGAAAACGAAGGGCATGCTCGATAAGAAAATTGTAACGAACGTGCACTATGTCAGACACCAGAAACGTGTGATGAACAAAAAAACAGGCGAGCTTGTAGCGCAGACGTCTAGCCTCTACTACCATTCATTTTAAACAACGGTTTCGAATACAATTAAGTACCAGCACCATTTTAAAGAAAAACATAAGGCAAGCTCAAAAACTAAAACAATCGACCGAGGCAATATTGATGAGAAGCGAATGATCGCACGAGCATTACGTGCTGAAGACACGGCTGTCAGGTCGAACCAATGCAGATCAAATATGACTAATGAAAAAATGGCCGCCCAAGAGTTAGGAGGTTAGTAACTGCACTCAGCTGCCACATTTCCGCTGTACTTACGTAACTACCAAAATGAAAAGATAATCGGCCAGTTAAATGATGGTTTCTATTACGGTATCTGGTCCACATAATTTGTGGCCTGAAATCAGCAACAGAACGATGAGAAATCAGAAATGTGAAGGAATAAATAGTACACAGACTTTGAGAAACAGAGAACCACAAAATACGCAACACTAATTACGATCGTTAGTCATATTGGACAGCGCCTCTAATCAAGGATTCCAACCGGAAATTCAGAACGCCCTAATTAAGTAAGGATGGACGCAAAAGACATACACTGACAAGCAGACTAATCCAAAAGATGCTGGCAAAGCATAAGGTGGCAAACGTGAACTATTTCCGAGCTAACTAAGCGTGTACAACGAGACTGCTTCGCTTTGTGTCCAGTAACGCTTACCCATCCCGAAGGCATGACCTTAATGCTTCGGCGAGCTTACTGTTAGAAAACGCTCTCTGAATTCGCTAAGTGTTGTAACCACATATAGACTGCTCGTAGGGCTTCATCACATGCCAGGCCCTTCACACAGATATAGAGATCATACGAGCGTAAAAAATGGCGCAATTTGGTAAGTCACTCAGGATATAGCCACACCCCCTTTTACCAGACTCTGTTCCGTCTTACGCCTGGGGTGGTCACTTACTAAATGGACTTGCATTGATGTTCAGTTGTAATTCGCACATACGTAACTGTTAGAGCCCGATGAGTGTTGACGGAACAGCTATCCACAAAACTGACTTCTTATGAATTCCTTGGAGAAGAGTTACTTAAAACCGTTCGATCCCATCACATGTTTCACCAGCGCTGAGATAACTCGCAGGGTAGGTTATCTCCATACTGACTTCCAACAGCTCATTGTGGAGAGTGACATGAGACTAGATCCCACCAACTTTGAAGTAACACCCTATACATTGCAGGTGTTGTATCGTGTCCGCCTTAGGGGTTACCGGGCAAATTCTAACTGGGATACCAAACTAGTGTGATGTCTGATTCAGTGTCCGGCTCTTCTAGCAGTCTGGACAGCCCATTCCAAGTCTACTCGAAACGTGTATACGGAAATCTGCACCATGTGGTGAATGAAGTTCGCAAACACACAGATGTTACAACAGATCATCACGTCAGAGCTTGAAGCCCTCACATTTGCGACCCACAATTTTTGAATAGCTTACGAAGCAGCGGGTATCATTCTACAATAGAATTAGGTATCGACCAACCAAAAATTAGAACTGCCCGCCAAGAAAACTGATTAGGATTTGCGCGGTTTCATTAAGTTGTAAGTCGCGGGTTTTGGATAGCATGGAATTAGTTAATTTCTCATTTTCTGCCGTGTCCAGTTTCCACAGCGGCACTCTGGTTTCCAAGGCATCAACCTGCATGGTGAAGCCAGTTTCGAAGATTTCTTCGTATGTACTGAGCCATACTTCGAGTGTTAGTCCAGTAGCGGAATCGTGAGTAAATCTAACAATTGAGTCTGCCACCAGTTTCGTAACGATGTATCTGTATTGAAGGCCGATCTCTGAACTTTCAGATTATGAGCAATTGCTTCAATACGTTTCCGTTGAGCGTCTTTATACTACTTTTAATGTGTCCGTTCTACACTTATTCCAGCCAGGACAGCAAAGAACAACAGAACTTCACAAGAGGGGCTAGCCAAACCAGTACAAAATCGAAAACAACTGTTTATCTTGAGTCAGTGATCATAAGAACGCAAACTACATACAGCTTTTGCTAGTAATTTTATGTGTCGTACCTATTTCGTGGTTGTTGCGGTTGCCTCTTGGACCGGAGGCAGTGAATGGATCATCACTGAGCACATTTGGTAAGCCCACCACTAACCAACAGCTGTGCATTTGACATGTATCCGTACTCACACACGCAAATCGCTCGTGTGATCGGTTCGGGTTTTTACCCCACCTCCACAAGGCGCCGATTTAACAGTGGCTTTCCAAATGTAGCCAAGCTGGTGATGGACTGACATCCCAGTTAGTTCGCCTTCGCACTGTCATCGGAGTTAGTCGTATACGCGGCCCTATTATGCGAGCGCAACAACGATGTGCGAGTCCGATGCAGATCGAACGCACAGCCCTAGCCCCAGACTAATGGTAAGCTTATCAAAGTAAAAGTGAGAAGGACAGGTGTCTGTGTTCAGTGATCGTCCAATCAGCGTATCCGGCCCGAGAACCAACTGTAACAATCACAGACAGTAAATGCATGACGTGATCAACAATGTACGAAACATGATCAGCAGTATACGGCACATAAAATAGATAACACAAGTGTAGAAAACAGAGCGGAGTAGTGGGGGCGAAATTTCCGTTTACAGTGGCATCTTATAAGCGTGACGGCACACGTGTAACTACATTAATACGAACAGGAGTGTTGAGACTTGAGGAACTGGAGTTACTACCCCGTCGAACCGAGAAAAAAGGCTGAGGGTACCACAGTGTGTGGGGAGCGTAACACATGAAAATGGGATCGTACAGCAAATGGTTGCTCACCTAAACAACAGGTAGAAAAGTGATATCAAGCTGATTAGATGGGATTTTTAATCACTCGAAGGCGCGTACAGCATTCTGTAAAACAACGCAATCAGCGTAACCGAAGCCCAAAAAATCCTATATACAGAGATATCGTCACTCATGTCTATGATCAGTAAGAACACACTTGTCCAACGCGAAAGTGAGTTGGAAAGATGACACTGGGTGATTCTATCACATTTCACCTTAAAGAAGATCAATAAACTGTCGTAACCCTTGGCTCGGCAGAAAATCTGAAAATACTCTGTAGTACAGAAACTATCAGACTTCGCAGATACACCAGTTTGGGTACAATACGAAAGCCAAGTTCTGAACACTGAACCAAACATCTTGTTTATACACAGAAAAAATACATACACCGGCAGCAGTGTTCAGGAGTTTAGTGATCGATACCATTACCAATATGAACATACTCAGTTTACTCATTGTGGACATGTTGCGTGTAAGAAAGCTTCGATCTATGAAGTGAGAAAACGACTAGCAACTTTGATGTAGTAGTAGCAAACTGATCCCTCAAAAGTCGACAAGTGATACATACATACCCTCTGGGTGATATTAGCTGAAGAGTTGCTAAATGGAGCCGGGTCTGCAATTTTGAAAATGACCGGAAGAAATCCACCCGGGCAATTTGCTTTTAGCGGTTCGATAACACGATGTTGCGTGTGACGTTGACTTTGAATGAAGTGGAAACATCCACACACAGAACAGAACTCTGAGTGGGGGAAGTGGTCAACAGCATCGCTGATCAAGCTGACGCACTCAGCTCAGTAGGCTAAGTACTGTTGCAAGCTGGAAATACACTTGTTACGTGCCACGTAGACCTTTCTCATCACATCTAGAATTCGACCGCTAGTGAATCGGAAGCGATGAAAATCTATTAGGCAGGTTCCAGCTCCGGAAGCTCGCTACATTTAGAAGCTGCTGAGCATTAGTTAGGTCCAATGAACCTCTCTTAGTTGCTCCTGAGTTCCATACAATCAGCTTTGTGGGCTAGGTTATAGTCGTTTATCATCATCGACAACTCAAGCCCTACGCCTTGGGTGTCATGAATCGGGGTGCTGTTGGTATTGACAATATATCACAAAGTAACAGAGTAACAGATAGGTACACAAATACCAAGAACAGGATAGAAAGAGGAATAAGACAAAGAAACAACCTTGCGGATACAGTCTCACCACTAACACAATCCGACATCATAATGTTTTTGACCGGCGGTGTGGATGGTCACGAACTTCCTAACCCAGCAGACAGTACCCATCAGCCTTGCTTCGCAACCACGTAACCTCTGTAACCATGTCATCGTCTGACTATCGTCCCATTTACTTAAACCACCGGCAGTTATGCTATACGAAGGACCTTCCGTCGACATCAACGGTATGCGACCCAACCAGCGAGGATTGAGAAATTTCATTATCCGGGCTATCGGCTGTGAGTCTGAACAGTTCTCAACTACATGCTAAAGGACTGTCAACCGTGGTCGAACACCCAGAGTTTAGACACATCCTCTATATAGATCAACGGATCCGGAGAGCCAAACTGAAATAATGTGTTTTAGGCCCGGCGGAAGAAGGAAGATACGCGAATACACTACGTATCTTCGCGATACTGGTGGATACCTCGTCAGCAGTATTATTTACTAACGAAATGGCACTAACCAGGTAGTAAAAACGATCGACAATACCCACTGATGAGTCTGCAACAACGAAAATCGAATCAGTACCTGCCTAATCCTTTAACAAAACTTTATAAGTGGATGTTTCAATGCGTATATCATACAGATCACCCACACCATCTATTCCGTTCAACACAGTCTACATAGGAAAACTAGACAGAGCAATATCGTCCCACTAATCAATGTCAGTTAACTTACTACCCAGCAAAAGCTCCAATTTGGCTTGCTACCAACTTATTGATGACCAGCTCAACCATGAATAAGTGAAAACAGTCCCCGGTAGGTCAGGGGGGAAGGTGCCCTCCTCATCTTTTTGGCTCCCGCTAACAGGTCAGCCTCAGTCTTTATGCAGACCTCCCTTATATTAGTATTTTAGTACACAACTGCCTTGTCGTACCTGGAATCAGAAAGAATCAGCCGATTTTTGCTTATACGTTTTTCTAACGCAACAGGAATCCACTTCCATCGTAACTGCGGTTCTCTTTTGGATCACATTTGCTCACAATAGGTCAGCACGGTTGTTGGGATTTCGGCCCAACCGTCGCTTGAATCCGTCCACTGCTGTGACCCGAACAGTCTAACTGTCAGCGCTGTTTAATAGACGTCTGGAATACCCGTGTCGCTCAGTTTTCAACTGAACACATCAGGTTTACGAGCAGAGGATCTCTGAGCAAACGACAAAATAAAGCCAACAAGAACAAAGTCATTGTCCGAGTCAGGGTGGTTTTTCTAACGGAATACTTTAACTGAAAGCTGACGGCGAGGTGATCAATTTGCTTTCATAGCTCATTTTCTCAGGGCGGTTTTTATATGACGCGTTGCTACCTTTTGTGATGAAATGCTCAGCTCGATATATGGAGTCCGTGATATGCACATAAGTGTAATCACCGAACACTGCTGTCAATAAGTTCCCTTTAGTACACCAAGCGTACCACAGGATGTGGTAGAATGCAATCCTGATAGGATGTGAACTACGGTCTGCTGGAGCACATGCAGATGAGATGAATAAACAATGTCTCTCAAGTTGAACACCAGCCACATTCGATCACAGTCCTTTTATTCAGATAAGCCTTTCAGCTATCCCATTTCGTAAGGAAGCATTAGACTCGAGTTTCGTTCTTATTAGAACTGATCAGCAGTGTCTGAGCCGCAATTTGAACTCTGACTCTCATGTTTGTGAGACTAGTGTGTTAAACATACAGCCGGTAACCACACACTGTGCCTGATCGATCAGTCATAACCAAACACTCAACCGTAACCCTGTGTGAATAGTGATCAGATTGCCTGAAGAGGGCCCCGCCGAAAGGCTCACCTGAATGCAAGGATTGTGATCGAATCAGAGTGGTGTTCGATTTGAAGTAATCCAAATCCACGAAATTCAATTCGACAGAAGTCTGACGGTATACAGATGGCCATATACTTGGATTTAGTCGAGTAAGCTCCACTCTGTCTTAAAGCTCGGTGGAACGTTTGGGAGACACAGTTAACATTCAGTTCTAAGTTCGAGGAGACCTCGACAAATCAGCTTGGTGACCTTCTTGTCGGAGAGTACGGACCATAAGTGTTAATGTTGATCAATCGCTTTGAAGTGAAGAGATGGAAAGTCGAAGAATGAGAGGAAGAAGGTGGAAGTATGTGGACCGGTCTGTTAAGGAAAAGATAAATTCTGACTGTTCTTCGTCATTTTTGTCGTAGAAAAAAGTCGACCTGAGGGACCCAATCAGGAGAGGTGGGGTTTTCTTCGGAGACTCTACCCGCAACCAGTGATCCAAGCGTCTGGTTCACTTGGCATTGAGAGGCTTGCGTAACCCAAAGGTGTAATGAATAAGACAAGTATGTCTGATTCTACCAGGTGGAGAAATTCGGACGTCGCGAAATTCGGGTGGGCGTACGTAACTTTAGTGACGCATTACCGTATTACTCAAATAGGTGTCAAACATGCTACGACATCTGTGGAAAGAGTTGATAGATAAAAGGCTTAAACATTTTAATTGTTTCTGGGAGCTCGCGGTTCAGGTCAAATTAACAAGGACGACCAAGAGGGTGCTCCACGGAGTTAGAGTGAACAAACATGCCGGCATTAAAACAAAGGAGAATTAATTTAAAGAATTACAGATACAAGATGGGCAGGATCATGAGTGATATTCAGCTAAATTCAGGACGAGTGAAGATTGACAGTCAGTTGGTACTGAACACATAGAACCGACCATAGCCACCCCCGGCTGAATTATGAGCGTTCATCAAGGCCGTCAACGACGCTGCAACACTGAAGCTGTGACCTGTAGACGATAAGTGCCCTGCAATTGACGAAGTGGTTTTTCATCTTCACCTAATGTTACTCACTAAGAAATTGATTAACGTAACTACCAACCATTTGGAGATATGCTCATTGACCTTGGTTTCAGGCGTTCTTTCCGTTCTGCTGATGTGCTTCCGCAAATGCACGAAAACTGGAGAATACAATGGTGGAAAACACAGGGCTTCACTTTTCACCGGGATGGAGGCAACCAAGTCACCTTTAAGAACCTCCACAATTTGAACAAAGCAGATAGAACATGAAAACTGACTCATCAGTACCAAACTTACAATAACACGGGTGGGCTTTTTTAAAACAATCGATTTGATGGGTGGAAAATCAATAAGCGAGAGAGGAAAAGACATTAAGTCCAGGGAAGGGTCAGGTTCACGAACAGTTGTTTCTGAACACAGAGAGCTGGTTTGAGTCGATTAATTGCAACTGCTTCAGCGAACCGTAATAATCTCGGGTTGGAATGTCGCAACAGGATTTTGAATGCACAAGATGGATCGGTAGCATGACCGGTGAGCAAGACGTGTCTAGCGACTGAGGAAACTGGCTGTTTATGCGTTTCAGAAACATTACCATTCTCCGGTAAC